>JAXGGA010010293.1:0-47582 GCA_038373865.1 Uloborus plumipes | reverse complement strand
GCAAAACAAAGTCGCATTTTAAGTATACGATACGTATTTCTAAATTTGTTATTTAAACAACTAAGTGTACTTACATTTAAATACATTAAATATGTTTTTATTGTAGACTGATATTTTATGCTATAAAGTACGAACTTGGTAGGACGTGTAATTACTCGCTTTCGGGTACGCTGCTTTTTATAAAATAAATAAACTTCCTCAAAATTATTAAGAATTTGCATACATAATTTAAATCACCATTCAAAGAACAAATATATTAAAAGAAACAATTACTTTTTTTTTTCAAATTTCGCAGTTTTTGGAAGTGCCTTACATTTTAAAAACAACTAAATATTTTAAAAACAACTAAAAACATATTTAAGCATTTTGCTTTGCGAAGTTAACACATTTATGCCCAAGTTTTTTTTAACATTTTTTTTCAATTTTTATCTGCTTAAAACTCTTACTTGGAATGGTTTACATACATTTTAGGCTTAAAATAGTTCGCCGTTGCCACATTTATTAAGTTATTTAATACCTGTTTATGGGTTATTTTGCAGATATGTGAGCAAAATACGACCTTATTTGACTTTATTTTTGCAAAGTAACATTACAGAAGGCATTTGTGATCCATTTTAAGCAAATCATTTTAAAATAGTTTGACTGATTTGTCAGAAAATAGCTGTCAATAAATAAACCCTGATGTCCGAATAGTGGCTCCAACTGGTTTTCTCAAGAAGAAGGACTATTTAACTTGTGACAAACAGCTTTAGTAAAAGGATATACCCATTACAGGTTTTTGTATGCAGTAACTAACAAGCGTCTCGTTTTCAGGACACTGGGCATATGGGTTAAGTGGACTTTTTTTACTTCTCGGAGCTTTTAAAATCATAAAAACCCAAAAAGAATTTTTAAAGTCAAGGTTACCATCCACTAATACTACTTTCAACAATTTGCTCGTGTTTTTAAATGAGGATGAATAATTATGCATTTTCCCTAGGAGAGTATAAGTCTGAAACTCTTAGAATATCAAGGAGGGAGAACCCGGGAATTAATAATTGCATTCGGGTTAACAGAAGCAGCGCTTTTAGTTCGCACCAAAGCGTGAACGCATATACCATATCCAAATTTAATCGTTTTCCACTGAGTGAATCTAGGGGAAGTACTGGAATTAACTAGAACAAATTAGTTTTCGAGGGAAATCACTGGGATTATTTGCGCACGGTCGCCGATTGTTACCTTCTAAATTTCCGCGAAGGTCTTCGTTACAGTGACAGTCCAGTCTATCTACAGAGATAAGAAATATTTATTACTTACACACCTAAATGGGATAAAAATTGTCCAACTGTTGTGGATATTAATAAAGTAAATACGTGATTAGAACATGTACGTTTATATTTATTATGCGTAATATTTCATCCATGAATAACCATACATATTACTCCTCAAAGTTTTTTTCGTGACAATGGCATGACTTTTTTAATACTTTAAATTTCAAATGTAAGGTAACATTTTAAAGCTTTTGTTCCGCTTTCAGATAATATAATTTTTAATGGTATTTTGTCAAAACCAGATTGCTTACTTTGGTTGTATTGAAAAAGTCTGCACATGCTGCAATTATTTTTACAGGATACTGCTGCAAAAAACTACAGCAATACTCATTTTAAAGGGTACCATAACATGGACCCAGCAGTGATAACCGTCATCAACTGCTAAGCAAATACATGAAATATCTCTTATTTTGAGATTAGGGAGAACAAAGTACATAATTTAAGAAAACATCAGTTTCTTATTTTCTTTTACTCTTATCCATCATTGATAATTAAAACGCTCATAAATTCGAACTTAGAGAAAATATTCGAAAAATGTAAACAAATTTAAAAGAAAAAAATAGTAAGAAAGAATTTTATTTTCACTCAGGTGATGTTCCCTAGATTAATGAACATACATTAATGAATACTCCCACAGCAAGTTCACTACACCAAGTCAATTAGTTTATTTTTTCTCTATACTAAATTATACTTCTGATACGGATATACTTATTTATTGTTTCATTTAACTTTTATGCCTAAAACCGGAGTATCTTCCACACAAGTACGGCGTCTCTTCCTGAACGTACAGGTGATGCGCTGCAATGTTGTGTTTCGAAAAAGAAAAAGTTAACCAACATAATTTATTTTAATCTTTTTCTGTTACTGTACACATTTTATATATTTATCATTAAATAGCACATCATGATTTATACTTTATTTCATGTAAACCATGCGAATTTTTCTACAGCTGCGAATATTGGTGCGACTTTACTTCAGACTTTACCCTTGAGGTTTTTTTTTTTTTTAATTTTCCTTTGTCTCGTGTCATCAAGTGCACTGCAGCGGAATGGAATCGTATCGTGGTAATAGTCTCGCATTTATTCAATGAGCATTTTTCATATATAGGGAGACAACAATTTCAAGAAAGTCGCATTAATAATTGTCTAGATATCTAATGCTAAACTATATCAATACTAAACTACGTAATCAATACTAAATCAATACTAAACTACGTAAAATAAAAGAAAAAATAACAGTAAAGTCTAAATTACCAGGGAATGTTGCAAATAGTTAATTTAAGCTTGTTGTAAAACCCCTTATTCAGAGCAAAAAATGTGCAGCTCACAAGAAAGTAGCGCCATTTTCATTTGATGTAAAATAGAATTAGCGAACCGATATAAACCTAGGGATTCTGGAGGAGGTAGGAAAAAAAAAGAGGAGTGGTGAAGCCGCCCAGTAAATTAAAAACGAGAAATGACTCATAAGTAAAAAAGTTAAAGTTTTATTAAGAAAGAGACTCATAAAAGGACCTTAGTAAACTTTTTAACTTCTTATTTCTTAGTTAACTAACGAAAAAAATAGCTCCTTTTTTTCATAAATTCTCGTTATCAATTTCATTTCAAAATGTTTTTGAATATTTGCTGATTTTGATAAAATGATAGAATCATTTCTCCTTGTGCACACTATGACTAATACCTCATGCAAGTATAGATAGAACTGTTTACTTATTTAGTTTTTTTTTTTTTTTTTGAAACTTTTGTTGCCACCTATTTAAATTAGATATAAACTTAGTAAATTTGTCATAAAACTTAAGACTTTTGAATGTATGCGTCATTTTTTTTCAGATTAAAAGAATAATGCTTCTGACAACGTATTCACAAAAAATAACTGTAATAATATGTTCACGAAGTTCTCTTCTTCAAGTTTGACCAATGGGTTATTTTACTTACTGGAAAAAAAGCGCCGTTTTTTTTTTGTTGTGACGGAAGCTGACAACTATATTCAAGTAAGATAGAACGTGTGCTAACTGTTGAGAATTTTACTAGATGACCAAATAACTCGTTTCAAAATTTGATGCATTAAAATCAGCAAAAATGCTTGGAATTTTTTCTTGTTATTGTCACGAGTGTCTGTAGACTTAAAATAATCAGTATTTATACCTTAATTATTAAATATATATATTTCAAAGGCTTTTCAGTATCCGTGAGTCATGCTGATACGGAAATTAATTAGCTAAGGGCATTTAAATCTTAATGATCGAAATTCTAATTTGCGTCTTATTGCGAATCGATTAACTCCTTTTAAGGCATTAAATGTGAACTTTCTTGCGATCTAACTAATCTCATTTAGATAATGGTTTATCTTGAGGATGCAGACAGTATTCTGATGCGAGCAAACGCTTTTCGCCGACATGCTTCGGCTGAAGTGCTTCCCCATCCTGCGTTTACTACTCTTAATATATTTGTATTATAATTTTTGAAAAAAAAAAAAGTTAGATAATTTTCACTCATTTCATTATTACTTTTGTATATAAAATTTAAATTACCGAAGGAAATTAAATTAGCCTTACCTGCTTTTTTCAAAAACGAAATCTAATTGAATTGCTTTATGTAGAGCATGTATCATTTATAAATATTTTGCGTTGAATGTTTCAAGAAATGGCGACAAAATATGATCTAATTATTACAGCCAGTAAATGTAAGATGATGTAGAGAAAAGATAAATATTTAACATGCATTACATTTTTTCAAAATGGAGAAATTTTTTAGTTCAATTTTAAAATTACTGTATGTAAAGACAAAACAATGTTTTATAAATTGGGTATTGAAACCTAAACTGTAAGTTTGGATATTAACTTGGTACCATAAGATAAAACGGGGGAACTATCAATTTGCTTTGTACCATGGGGCAAATTGAGCTAAAATGTTTTTCGCTAACAGTAAAAAAAATGTGGATACATGATTAAATGAAATTATAAAGGAAACAGTCTTTGAATTAAAAAAAAAAAAAAAGAAGTGAAAAACGTTAGAGAAAATAGTGAGCAAATACTAAGCTGTAACTTCACAAATAAACGTGTTCGAAGAAAATAATATTGAAAATATAGTCAATGACTATGTAAATAAGTTTAGAAGTTGATAAATAAATAAATTAATTTCCCCATTTTTTTGTCGCATGATAACTGCTGCATCATTTGTACTCAAAAATACAGTCACATGATTACTGAGTACATATAGTTAACGAGATAGCTACTACAGTAGAACTCGTTATCGCCTGAACAACCAGCTTGGCAAATTATGCAAAAGCAATCGCGATGATTAATACGATCAGCATGCCCGTATTGCAATAGTATCTTTGTTATTAAGCATACAAATAGCATGGCAGCTGTTGTAACAGCAAACATTTTATACAGTTTGCATGATAGCTGTTGCAATATAATTTAAATAAAAAAAAAATGTCGGTCATGTGTTTTCATTTATTACCAAAATGCATGTTCCGAAGCAGCTCACTTTTCTACCTATATCTCTCTCTCTTTTTGCATAACATTTTTGATCTCATTAACAACTTCCACAAATATGAAGTATCATGCAAAAAGGACAGCCGAGGTGGCCTAATCAATAAGGTGGCCTAACCGTAGAGTCCCGAGGTTGAAGTCAGCCGGTAGAAGAAACACCGTGTTGACTAATGGTGCCTGGCGCACGTGTTCGTAGACTCTTCCAAGTTACCAGTTCGTACTGTACCAGTAGTCGAAAAAAAAATCAGAACGCTTTTCAGAGCCATATCCAACCGTTAAACAAAGTATAGTGGTAGATACGGAGAACCCTAGCGTGTGTGAGTACTCAAAAATTACTGAACCTGGATGTCTGCTTTCTTATTCAACTGATACAACATTGCCAGCATCTTTCAGTACTTAAACTACATCTTAAGATACATGAAAATTCGAAATATTCACAACTTCAATTAATTTATAACTATAACTGCTTAAAAATACTAACGCAATTTGCATATTTGAGATTAAAAGGATATACGAAATCAGAATGACAATAATATCAGAGGTAATGTGGTTTGCATAGTATGGCATACTGACCGTCGAATGAGCCCTTCGTAACTTCCATGAAATAAATAAGTTTTATAACATTTTTGCTTAGATGAATTGGCCGTAGTCACTTCCTTTAATCCATTTCCAGGAATAGAAATACCAAAAATTGCTGTTCTTGATCACTGGTTTGGATATTCATTCACTTGGTCATGGCACTTTTACTTATTTCACCCCCCCCCCAAAAAAACCTGGTGCATAAGCATAAAGTTATCTCACATTGAAACATAATAATAATAAAGGAAATTAATGCATGGTTATCTTATCTAAAACGATTTTTAATGCCATGTGGCAAAGTCATACTTTTTAAAGAGGCAATGACTTTTTCAAAACGAAATTGCATTTAAGTGTTAATTTACCGGTCACTCTACCCTACTGTGAAAAAGTTATTCAGAAGTTATGTTAATTATAGCTGTAAACATGACTATTTTTTCTTAATTAACTAAAGTTGAGCTGAGTGAAAGTCAAGCTCATGATTCCCTTTATTTCCCTTCCAATAACAATTTATCTCCCTCTCGCAGATTATTTTAACCACAAGCATTAACACACTTCAAGATTTTAATTAAACACTATAAGCTATTCCCGGAATCAGAGCCAACTGAACTTTTGTATCACTTATTAATTGAAAAAAAATGTCTCGCTGAATTACAAAGCAAATCCCTTTCACTCAAACGTGCCGGATACTTTTCATTGTGTCCAATAAAAACGCAATAACGAAACCAACAAGAGAAAGGAAACCACAATAAAATTTAATTCTAATCACTTACCACAATTCATTAAGTAGTTTTAAACCTCTGAGGTTTACCGAGTAAGGTGGAGGTGAGGGGGGGGGGAGAAAAACAAAACACGGAGAAGACTTAAACTGCCATTTTTAGACGAATCTCTGTTAACAGAGGATAGCGGGGAACAACGGCTTAATTAGCATTTGAGTTGTTTAGAATACAAATGATTTGTTTCTGAAAAGGGAGGCTTTGGGGTTTTTATAGGTCTTTGTTTTCGTGACATTGTGAATCATTTAAATTACTCATGAATAGCGGGATTTTTTTGTACCCTGCAGGGATTTAAATTAATGCACAAATGAGAAGATTAGTATTTTTAATTTAATATAAATTCTTATTTTGTTGGGGATGTGGTTCGGATGAATTATGCACTTTTGCTTTTCTGAAAGGAGCTTTGCATTTTAGTCTTTTTGTGGCATTTATTGTTTGATTAATTTTTCGGTTGTGTAAAGAAAGTTATTTTGTTTCCCTGCCAAATGTTGTTATTTAGTTGTGCGTAATGCAAATTTACATTGAGTATGGTTTTTAACTATTACATATTTCTTTACATAGAAGCAAAAGTGAAAAACGATGCAGATGCTGTATACATTTCTCTGTAACTGTTTAAGAAACAAATAAAAAAAGGGAGAAAGAAATTTGTGACTTGTTTCTAATAGTCTTATTATGAGATAATGTAAACCAATTTCTAAAGATTATGATGTGATAATAAATAACAGCAACATATTTAAGAACCTACGTTTAAAGTAGTGACGAACACTTATATATACAAACTTATAAGTGTTGCCTAAATAATGCTTAAAAATGTGCCCTTTTTAAAAATGTGCATATTTAAAAGATATAAATCCTCATTCAACGACCAAAATTAGCCAATTATTTAGCTTGATGCAGTTGGAAATATACCTGTATAAGAGGTGATATTTTTTTTTACAATTACTTTCTACCTCCTATAAAGATCTAAAATAGTTTACTTTTATATTAAGAAACGTTTGTTTCATATAGTGATGCTTCTTTTATTTTTCTCTAACACTTTACTTTAGGTATTTTTTACATAAAAATTTACTAATGTAAAACAGCTGAATTATAATTGGAATATTATTTATTTGTAGTCGAATGGCTTAAAGCTTTACCACAATTTTAAAAAATCTGAAGCGGTTACTGGACTTTTTGAGATGTTTTCAACGCCTAACTAGTTATGATGCATGTCCTTTATTTTAATAGTGAAGCTTAAACTTTCAAAGATAAATTAACCACAAGAAGCAAAATTTAAAGTTTCGTACAACAGTTTGACATTGCAGTATAACAAGCATATGATCCAAAAATTTTGCATCGAAAATGTTATTAAGATGGTTGGTATATTATTGCAAATTTCTTTGTGCTGGCATTTCTTAAATGTCGCAAATACTTTTATCGATGTGCATCACTTTTGCTTTTTTTTACATGTTAGCTTTTTATTTCAAGAAATATGATTTTTTTGTATCTGTGCATGTTATTTGTTTCCACACCAGCCCCTTATATGTTAAATTAATGGTAATTAGAAGTTTAAATGTGAAAAAAGAGAATTATTGACCACTCTTTGTAATTTACATTATGAAGCTGTACTAGTACTTTTCAATGCAATTAAATACAACTTCGCTTTTCGACTAAAAATTTAAAGCATAGTTTTTAGGCCAAAAAGTTTGGGCCAAAAAAATTCAAATTTCTTAACTTGTTTTGTGTATACACACTCCTCATGTTCTTTTTTTTTTCTCTCGGGGAAAAAATCTGCTCCTTAATATTACTCGTGAGATTAAGCATAAGATATATACAGCTTTAACTTATTAATGTAAAAACGCTTGCTATTTTTGTACAATTTTTTTTAAAACCAAAATACATTTTTTGCAATTTTGAGTTTTAATCTAGGGTGAGTTCTGGTAAGTGCGTACCCTTTTTTTCAAAGTTCATGTTCTCAGGGACGCTGCTCTGTTCAAAAATGTTGTACACTCACAATTTTTTTAGTTTTCTTTCCAGATCCTTTACTAAGATTTTCAAGCATATAATATGTCAAATAAACCATAAGCAAAGGTTTTGTGACCTGGTTTATGACACCTAGTCTAAGGTACGCACTTTCCCTACCTAGCGGGGTAAGTGCGTCCACCTTAAATTATGTGAATATAAGCAGGAAATAACTTCTGGCACATATTAAATATGTTAGGTAGTTGCCTTGGGATAATTCCTAATACTAGAGATCAGCACTTGCTTGCATGGGTGAAACGCAATCAGTGATATCCCACGTGTCTTGCGAACAACTGTGATTTGAAGATTGAGAGAGTTGTGTTTGTGATTCTTCCTCTGTCCTTTTAATAAGACCAAGTGAGCAAATGTAAGTTGCTTTTATTTAGTAATAATCACTCATAGTCTACATAGCTTATTTTGGTTTAATACATTAATCAGTTTGTATTTAAGCCAGGGTTCGCACTTACCCCTTCTTAAATGTAAAATGAGACATGTGCGTCCAATAGCTTTGTTGTAAGTGCGTACGGCTGTGATTTTCTTTAATTCTATTTGTATGGTAGATCGTTAGGTGACCCAAGGGAACAATTCGTTTTTTTTTTTTTTTTTTTTGTTGAATAAATACGGTTTTAAAATATTTTTCTTATTAGAATCAGCAGCAGTAAGAAAAAACACAAAATAAAGAGAACAAAAAAAAAAAAAGAGAAACGAATTGATCATGATGTGATACTTGTACTTTTTTTTTTATACATTCAAATAGTTTTTCACAAGGTGTTCTTAATTTTCTTAAATATAATTTATTCAATACTCCTCCTTTGTTTTTTGAATCAGTTGGTTCCTTATTTAATTTTTCACTTAATTTCATTGCTTCATTTGTCATTCTGGTTTAAATTAAGTATAGCTTATGATCGATATTGTCAACGAAAAATTTACTAACTGATATCTAAAAGCCAATATATTTCAAAGGTAATGAATAAAATTGAAATCTTATGCCGCATTCAATGTAAAAAAAATACTTGGTGGAAATGACGGCGGATTTATATTCGGCTTATAAAAGAAAATTCGGCAAAATTAAAGGTGAATTACGAGATTCGGATTTTCCACGTAATGGTACACACTTGCCTCATCATAATGGTACGCACTTGCTCCGCATAATAGTACGCATATGCCTCATGATAGTGGTACGCACTTGCCCCATCATAATGGTACGCACTTACCCCCACCTTACTTTAAAGAAAGGGAAAGTGCGTACCGTCATATAAACAAATTTTAGTTAGAGTATTTGATCAAAATACCCCATGTATGTTATTAGTAGCTATTACTCAAAAAAAAAAAAAACAACTTGCATTTCTTGACTTCAATTGCTTGGTATGACTAAAAGAAAACTGAAACAAAACCTTCTCAATCTTTACTTAAAAGTTTTTTGAAGACATTTAGGGTATCCCTGATTGTGTTTCGTCTATTGAATCCAGGCCTGAATTCTACCTATTGAAATTATCATTATACAGTTATCTAACATAGTCGATGTGTTGCAGAAGCCATTTCAAGACAGTGTTCATATAATTCCCAGTGGACGCACTTACCCCGTGGATGCACTTACCAGAACTTACCCTATGTCATGTAATTATTGATTCTTTAATCATAAAATTAAATGAATTATAACATGAAGCTCTTATTACAGAGTGATTATCCTCTGAAATATTTATCATGAAATGTGAGATTGCGTTTACTTTGCTTGCTATGTCTTGATTGAAAAATAATAAAGAAAAGCAAATCATAACAACAATAAAAATCTTAACATTTTACGACATTTACATGACATATTATGATTTCTGCAGTAATGAAAATAACATTTGCAGTAAAACAAATGAAATCATAAATAAATAAACAAGAAAGATTGTTATGTGCTGTTTCTAGTGTCGTGAATATATTATTATGTGTCATAACTCCTATCCTAAAGAGAAATTCTAGCGGTTTAAAGGTCTAAGCATAAAACCCCTTATGCATCACATTTTTAAAGAACCTAAACCTAAGCAGACATGATACATGGAATTCGATAGCATAACGATAATTCTTTAATAAAAATAAAAGGTTTAAAATTACTAGAAGCGGGGAAGAAATATCGTTTAAATCTTATTTAACCGTTATTCAACTCCAGAATAAATTGCTGATGTCGGATGGAATGTTTATTAGCCGCAAAAGATTTTCTCCAGCAGTGTTCACGATTTCCTGGCGCTAGACATATGTGGTTACGAAAGAATGTGGCATTATCTTAGCCATTATACAAGTAGTAAAGATGCCGAGGGTGTTTGTCATTTGTCAGCGGGTGTGCTAGGTAAGGGAAAGATAATGAAAAGATGTTTTCCTTCGGATAAATTGCTAATAATTTTTTGCTTCGGATTTCAGCATTAATATTTTGTTTTTCTTTAAATGAGGGGATGGAGATATTTTTATCGGCCTTTTCAAGTGAGTCTTTAGCTAAGAAAATTAATGCAACTTTAACAAAAATATGTTGATATGTTCATAAGTGAAAGAAATAAATACCTTTGTGATTAAAAATAAAAAGGAAATACAACGTTAAAATGCACAAGAGTACTGCAGACAATCTCTACGCCTTTGGGTTTAAAACTATTTTGGGTATGCCTTCAAACAGTAAAAAACAGAATAAGAATAAGAAGAAGAAGAAAAACATCGTTTTTAAAGACTAAAATTGCCACGTAAAAACGGAGGATTAATTTGCAATCATTCACGTTTTTTGACACTTCAACAAACATACGAAACTGCCGAAGAATTACATTGTAATTGGCAATCTTGATGCCCTGATTTTTCTGATAAGTGGTTTTAAGCATAAGCTTGCCGTTACAATTCAAAACAAATTATGTTTTTTAACACTGCTGAAAAGAAAAATCGAGCTTAGTCAAACATATTTATAGAAAAAGACAGCCAGGTTTTTTGAAAGTGTAAGTACAAAACTCTGCTTCATCGCAAACATTGATCCATATACCCTCTTAGGCCACAAAATAATTATCAGTGAAATTAAAAAAATGTATATATAAATTTAAATCCTTCTGGTGGAAGATACCAGTACATGAAAATAATTTTAAAGACACAGATTAATGAAAAGTAGTACTATTTTAAGCCCGACTAAAACTACACCTAACTGAACCAAAAAAGAGAGACATAAGTATACTTAAAAAATTAAAAAAAAAAAAAAAATGGCTGAATTTCAGCTTGCTTCCGTGAAATTGTTGGTCAAATTTATTTCGTCAAGCGATAGAGTATCTGAAATACCTACCAACAGTTACTTTTAAAATGCAGACACTTAGACGATATATCAGCTAGGCGGAACTTAAGTGTATCGCCAATTTTGGTTTATATCCGTCCTTGCCTTGCGTGCCTTCAGTAATTGACATAGCTACATTTGGTTGAGTTGGGGATGTTTTTCAAGTTGGCGAATGATACTTTTTGTTCTCTGGAGGATTTAGAAATGTTAAATTTGCACCAACTGATATTTTTATTCGTTGAAGAATGTTTGAGAAATGTTTGCATTCCATAGATATTTGAAGGAAGTAAATGCCTACATGTTTTCAAAAATAAATCTGGATAAACCGAAACATTGCTAATTTTATTTCCAGGACATGATTGAGTTGTTTGTCAAATGATTAATGAATCTTGAAATTGGAAAACAAAAATGATTAATGAATCTTTTTTGAAATAGTCTTTTAAAATGTATAGAGTTATTTCTCTAAAAATTAAAAAAAATGTGAAAAAAAAAAATTATAGATGGCTTATTTCATTAAATTATAATCAATTAGATATCAACAGTCTTGATATCCATTTGAACTAGAAAAGAAGAAGAAAATCGACTTTCAAGAAAAGATTAAAAATATTAGCGCAAACTAAACTATTTTAGAATCTTATGCTGGTAAAACTTTTTTTCACAAAAAATCAAATTGACTTGAAAAACCACAAAAGAGAACCACTGATAATTGAACTCTAGATTTATGAACAGGGTAGTATTAATCGGATGATTTAAAGAAGACTATTTTCATGATCGCGTATTCCTATTATTTCATTTACTTCTGCAAATACTTCGTAATTTGTACTTGACATGAGCATTAATAAAGCAGATATATTCCCTACATTCGATTAAAAAGTCTTAAAGTTACGTTTTTACGAAAGCATGTTTTACAAGTGGACAGCAATGGTGTGGACCTTTTCAAAGGTCAAAAATATTTTAGTTCATATATGCACCACCTGTTAATATAAACCTATTACACAGCATTATTATTACGCTAAGGGCATATCTCCACATTGGCAGAAAACCGACCGAAACCGGAAGCAGAAACCGAAAATCCGTCTACTTTAAATTTCCTTTAAATTTAAAGTACCCGAATTTTAGGTTTCAGTCGATTTTCTGCTAATGTGGAACCAGGCTTTAACTCTTAAGTTTTTTGTATTGCATTGAAATGTATGATGGGAGCAGATATGGTTAAATGAAACAAATTGGTGACTTCTTTAAATACTCGTTTGGGAAACAAAACATTTTTGGGGTTTAACAATTATAAAGGTTTATCAGTAAATTTTATTTTGATATGTTAAATATTTACATTTTGAATCTTTTTAAAATATGAAAACATGAAAAATGAATTAACTTATTTAACCCATTAATGCCTAGCGTCCCTTTTTAGGGACGGTCCAAAAAAGGGTTTGAATTTCCCCAAAATGAACATTTCAACCAAATAATAGTGTTCAATTAGTACCTTGGTATTGTTTCAATTCGTCATTAACAGATTACAGTACAGAACCATCGTAAAGTGTGTTCTGTAGCAGTTTTAACATGACCTTGATCAAAAATGACATCGTTCACAATCTCAAGAAAAAAAGCTAAATTTTCAAAGTTATTCCTAGCTTCCCAGTTTATGTTAATTGCTGATTTTATTTCTTCTTATAAAAGGTCTATTTAAATATTATATCGTAGGCAGAAAAAAAATTTAGTAAAAAAAGTATATACCCTCTTGGGTCTATCGTAACTTTTAAGGGACAATTCTTCTTTCCTTAATAAAAAAATTTCTTTTTACATAATATTTTTTTTATTATTTTTCCTGCTCATTAAACACTGTTTGTAACCAGTATACAAAATATCTTTGGAAAATAAAATGTCAGGCATTAATGGGTTAATGTTTGTTAAAAAACAAAAATCCTGTGACCGTCGAAAAAAAACATCCCCTTTTCACTTCTCAAAGCGATTATTTGGAAACTACCAAATATAAAAATACTGTCTTCTATTAAAACATTTTCAGCTTTTTGTCCAAACTTTTTGAGTAAATGAAAGAGAAACGAAATGTTAAAGCGTGCTACTTTAAAACATTAAATAAAATATTATAGGCAAAGAATAAACTAAAGCAGAATATCAGAAATATGTAAACTCAAAAAGTTTTTCAACTTCGCCAATATTAATTTAAGATATAACCAAATATTATCTATACAAAAATAATAAATTCTGAAAAATAAAGAGGATTTTTTTTTTTTAAATTGCTAATTCACGGCGTAAATAGAAACAATCTGACTTGCTCCGAATAGTTGAAGCTACAGAAAAAGAGAAATGTTATCTATATATTTAAATGGCATTTTCCAAAACTGTTTACCGAAACTTGCTTCCGTTAAATTTTTGAAAAGGTTTACTTCAAGTAAAGATAAAAAACTCGTTACTTGCAAACCGGAAACATGTTAAGAGATACTAAAATAATGTTTTAAGATTAAACAGACATAGTGTTGTTTTAAAAGTGTAATATCAATCCTGAAATGTAGGTCAACCACAACTAAGAGTTACTTTTTTTTCTCCTGATGCAGTGTGTTTGCAGATAAATCTAATTTATCCCCTAAGTAGTGAGGTACTTTTTAGTAGCAAAATTAGTACGGTGGTTTGTATATAACGTCAAAGATTTATTTATTTCACGCATTAACATTCAGCCAATTATAGTAGGAAAAGTTCGAATGATTTTCAGAGTTGTTTATAGATATAATGATAGCTAAAACGAAACCGTAATTGTATAAACGCATATTGTTATTGAAGTTACTATACCAAGAGAGCGATGTGCTACACACTTGAAATTTTCATGATAGGAAAATGCAATGTTTTTAAAATAATGAAATTTTTAACTCCTTCACGTAACATAGATAGCAATAGCGAGACGTAAGATGCGTTTAGAAATACATTTTATTGCAGGTTTCCCAATCAAAAATTGCATTTTAATATTGCTAAAGCATGGAAATTTTTTTGAAATATCTCATGTATGAAGGATACTTACCAGTATGTATTAGTTTTCTTCAATAGAGAGTGAACTGAGGTCCACTGAGATTGCGGTTTATTGTAAAGCATTAGTGTTGCTGGCGTCGGTCGAGACACTGTGACTGTCTGACGAATATGGAATCTTCAGATTAAGGACACTCATAAAATACGCCGTTGTGTACATCAGAGGTACTCAATGCCATTTCAATGCTTATAAACTGAACTCTACACTGTTAAAAATTCAGGAAAATTTTATGATAAATATTACTGTAAAATATTGCATTTATAGAAACGAAAATATTTACAGTAAATTGTACCATAAAAAAGAAACGATTACAGCGCCAGTTGATAAACCACGTGACTTACTGGCGAATCACCTAATACTCGATTTCTGTTCGCCATGTGTGGTCTATTCGGTACAGTAGCTAGGGAAGGGAAGTGCGATAACCGCTTCTCGGGTTCGATCCTAGCTGCTCGCATCTTGCGTTTTTTAACTCTACTTTTCTCTACCGTAAAATTTTACAGTAAAATTGGATTATACGGTGAAAGTTACTGGCAACATGGATGCCAGTAACTTTTACCGTAAAATTTCAGGAAAAATTTTAACAGTGATACTAAATATTGATTCCTGAACCTAACAGCATCCGTAAGTTAAAATGAGTCAAAGCAATTTGTTGAAGTTAGAACATAGGTCTTTGAAGCAACCTTTAGGCGGCATTACAAGATGCAACCAATGATACCTTTTGCCGTTGATGTTTGACCTGTAGACGCAAAAATGAGCGATTTCCTGTTTTAGTTGAAAAAATGTAAAATAATGTGTAATACCTAGATTTAAAACGTATTATTACTGCCATGCAATTGTGTACATAAAAATCAAATTTCTGGTTTTTGATTTACAAATCCCACTGGTACCTGCAATTTGTGTAGTTTAGGAACATTAACGTGTTTGTTTTTTTTTTAGTTCACTCTTTAATGACAAGGCTTCGAGCTCAAATACCTCAGTGTATAATCTCCTTCTGTGTGGGAATTTATTTATTTATTCATTCTTTTTTGAAAAGTAGTTTTAAATTTCGAAATTGCAAGCGAACCAGAAATTTTAAACTAATAATTGGATTCATTACCCAATTTAAACATGTCTAAAATTTGGGGTAAAGAGGGATTGCGTAACAAATCTTATATAGTTAAAGATGCTGATTTACGTATATAGCTAATCAGCTCCTTTTAGAACCCTTATTTGAGCTCAAAAACTGTTAACGATATTTTTTAAAGGAATATATCTTATGACATTATTGCAGCATTTTATTTACGTTTTACGAAATACGTATTTTATAGATATTTTTAATTTGTCTTATCACAAAAGATTTGCTAGATATATTGCCTAATGATATAAAATAAGTAACTGAGAACATCCAGTTAGTTGTCAAATGTCAAAGAAGCTTTAAAAAATGTACAAAAGTATATTTTGCTCAAATGCAGGTATTTCACTTGTAAATACAGATTACTCAATCTAGTATTATTTTCTGGGTTAAAATGTTGCTATGATAAGAACAATCCTTAACTAGTTCACTCGCAGTTACTTTTTCACTGTTTAAGTTGCAATCATATTTTTGACAAAAGTAAACTATTTTCTTGAATAGATAAATAAATACCTTTGTGCATAAAAATTATATTATATAAAACAACGTTGAATCAATCAAATCTTTTGTCGGATGTATGTTCATACATAAGCTCATATTTTTGCCTTGAAAAAGGCCTTTCTTGTAACGCCGAAACACGTGTCTGCAGAATTACTGCGTTCTTGTGCTCTTGAACGTTGTTTTACTATGCTCTTAGTTTTCGGCCATTTGAGACCATTATTTTTTTTTTATTTAGGACATTCGACGAATGCAGCTGGTTGCGGTACTAAGCTTTTCTAATGTACACATAAAGTTTTATTTTTCGCTTTTGTTTAGTTATGATTTTGAAATAACTAAGACATTGCATCAAAGGCAGAAATTTACGACCAGAATACAAGCGAAGGAGTGTATATTATTGTGAAATAAAACTGCATTCTTTCATATTGAAATGCATTGATATGTTCAAGAACGCATGAATGTAATCTAATGTGAAATAATGCAGATTAATTTTTAAATAATATCAAAATAAAAGTCTTCAAAGAAAATAATGGTACATAAGGAATAACTTTACAAGTAATAAGTCTAGCTAAGGATTGGAGGAATACAAAAACATCTATTTAATATCTATAGACACTGTAATAAACTAACTGGTAAAAATATGATAAAATAATATGAATTTTCTTTTTTAAAAATCTTATACTAAGTTCCGTTTATCTTACGAAAAGTACTACTTAAACAATGTAGAGAAAAATCGTACTACACATTTTTACTTGTATAGCAAGGTTAATCCCCCAATTAAAGAGCAAACAATACAAGGAATATACGAGTATGTAATACATATTCAAGCAATTTATACCAATGTATAATACTACCTTTTATTTTTGTATTATTTACAAAACTACTTAAAACGCACAGAAAAAAAATCGCCTTTTTGTCTCCTCGGAAATAGGACAAAAAATACACATACTTCATCATTAAAATCAAAAAACGGAAAACAAACATATTGGAAGGTTAAAATCATGCTTAATGCAATATTTACAACGTATCTCAAAAAGTTCAGGATGTCAAATTTCTTTTTAAATTAGGAAGCGCTGTTTGTTCAGCTTCGGCGATAAATACTTTGCAAACAAAGACAGAACAAGCAAGATAAAAGTTATCTCCCTTTCTAAGGACACGGGATTGTGCAGAAGAATATAATCTGACGTGAATTGCCGTCAGCTTCTTTGCTTGATAGAGAAAAGCTCTGTCATCAAAAGAAAAGGCGAAAAAAAAGGACTAAAATATTTACGGAAATGTGTTTCCGTTGGTTTTAAAATTACGTAAAATAAACAAACAGTAAGATCATTTCCGTTAGCTACTAATTTTTGATTTAGTGAAATATGAATTTACTCTTTATTTTTGAGAGACGTTTATTGAAAGGGAGTTTTATTTACCTTTTCAACTTTTTTCGTAAATGGCGACCGATTAAAGTTAAAAAAAAAAAATCATAAGTGCTTTTTCGTCAAAAAATATTTGACGATGCATTTTAGTTAGGGAAATAAGATACCCATAAATTATGCAGCATATGTAACTCAAAAAAGTTGTATTTGTTTAGTTATCTGTATGTTGAAATGTTTATTCTGTAAAGCACTCGTATTAATAAGAATAAACGTTAATGAATCAGAAAAAATGTGTGTGTGTGTGTGTGTGTGTGTGTGTGTGTTTTTTTTTTTGCCGTATAACAAGGTATTTTTTCCGACGCAGAAAGCATGGGTGCGTACACAAAATATTATTCATTGGAAACCATGTATTTTGGCACGCTTGCCCCATTATACCATCATGAATTGTTAATTTAAATTGCATTATCCTATTTTGTGGTAACTTATAAATGTTAACCACTGCGCTGCAAAACAAACTATAAGTAGAAATTAATAATTTGATAATTATCTGCTTAGCATTCTCACAGTTTCCAGGTTAGAACTTGCAAAAACTTTGAAAATGGTCAAACATTTTATGGTTGATTGTATCTATATGAATGCATATGAGCATTGAAATTATCTTCATTTTTAACACAAATTAATTTTTGAATCATAAATATGACATGATGCGAATACAAGAACGAAAAAAAAAAAATCAAGACAGATATCATTACACACTTTTAAACTATTATAAAAACATAACACGTTTTGCAGGCTAAAAGTGTGGTATTCTGATTAAAAAGAAAAAATAGGGAATTCTTTTATTTTTTACATCTAACCATTTTAAAATTAATATGACATTTTAAAGGACTCAAAAACGTTTCAAGAACGTTTTCTAAATGATAGATATAGCAATGTTAATGGAGTGATTAGAAATGAAACTTTTCCGATAGGCAAATAATTATACCAGCAAGGCATAACAAATACTACTAGCAAAGTATAACAACTATTAAGCATACAGGGTGTCCACTCCAATCGTGGACCAATAGCTAATTTCTAAACCGTTAAAGATAAGCATAGAGTTTATTTAGGAAAAAATCTCCAAATTACGAAAGGAATTTTGGGTCTATTCAATGTTTTTCAAAAAATCAAATTTTGAAAGAGTTACGAAACTTAAATTTTTATACAGCCCCCCAGTCCTATCAATCATATTTAGTAAAACATTCTTGACACTGTAACGTTTAAAACTAAAAAAAATCACTCTTCTACCACAAAAATTGACCGAGTTATGACGTTTTGAAAAATCAAGATTTTGAAGGATTTCGCATACGGTCCCTTAAGCAATCTCTCGATGACGTCATGAAATAATGCAAAATCTTGATTTTTCAAAACGTCATAACTCGGTCAATTTTTGTGGTAGAGGAGTGATTTTTTTTTTTTAGTTTTAAACGTTACAGTGTCAAGAATGTTTTACTAAATATGATTGATAGGACTGGGGGGCTGTATAAAAATTTAAATTTCGTAACTCTTTCAAAATTTGATTTTTTGAAAAACATTGAATAGACCAAAAATTCCTTTCATAATTTGGAGATTTTTTCCTAAATAAACTATATGCGTATCTCTAACGGTTTAGAAATTAGCTATTGGTCCACGATTGGAGTGGACACCCTGTATATTAACTTTTCCAGGTCAAGCCAAAAACTTACTGATAAAGATGAAATTAGTAAAATTGATATTAAATGTCCGCTTCATAAATTTAGTCAAAGACATTTTTAATTAGTATAGAGGACACTAATTTCTAGAAAGAGACAAGAATAATTTTTATAACGTACAACTAACATCAATTTCGAACACACATCCATCTTCCTTATTCACTATACTTGTCAACGCGGAAACCTCATTTCACTTTACGTCGTGTAAAATATACTCTCTTAAGTTTATCTCATGTGTCCTCCCTAAAAAACAGGGAAAGTGACTAATATTGTAATGCGGTTGTAATTTTTTCCAAAAAAATTCTAACAACTGAAAAGAAAGCCCGTTACCCCCCCTCCCCTATGTTTTTTGATAGCATCTTATTTAACAGTATTTAATTAAAAACTTTTTAAGAAAATTTCCACAGAAGGAAATAATTTTATTTCTTTTTCTTCTGTTTAAAAAAAGGTTCTTGTTTTTTCTTCTTATTTTTCTTTTAATGAAGAAATTAAGATGGTTACATAGCGATATTATTTCGGCCTCAGACAGCTTAAGGAGTATTTTTCAAACGCTTTTTCTTCCACTCCATTGTGACAAAGGTAACTTTCGGCTACAATATGTTTTCACATAAAACAATCTAAAATATAAATAATAACTTTATAAAAGTGCACGATTTTAATCTATTGCCATACCTATATTAACAAAATACATCAATTTGTTCTGTAGTTATTTTAAATGATTTTTTGGGCTACTATTTGACTGTTGCACATACATTACATTTTCTGTTTGCACTGTTGCTTTTTTTCGGCTTATGACTTTTAGATGACATATGTTTGCATTAATTTTATCCTTTTATCGAAAACATTGCTAGAAACACACGAAATTATTATTTTGAGAAGATACTTGTCTGCTTTATGTTTTTTTTTTTTATCAAAATCTTTTCCAACCTGCAAATTTTGTGTTTCAAAATTTACGGTACGAGATTTTTTAAGCTGCACAAAATAAAACACTACTGACTAATATTTTTGCATTACGGAATACTTCATTTTAAACCGATAAAACTAATTAATAACGAAATATATGTGTGATATTTAGCAGTTTCAACATTCAGAATTATTTTTCTATTGCTATCCTTATCTTGGTTTCTCAGCTGTGTAAAAGACGATGCTCAAATTTAAGGGTGACTATGGTTGAGAAATTACTAAGCTTTTCGATGGATTTCGTAAACATAAGTTAATACAGAGTGCAATTTGGTGCCAAAAAAAAAAACAATATAACGCCAGGTTGCCGGTATTGGTAAACTTCACGTAGAAGTTCGTATTAAAACCTCTTTTATATATATAAATAACACTTTTGCAATCTCTGTAAAGTTGTGTTTGATGTGCTGAAATGTAAAAGCGAATCAATACAACTTAAAAAAAAAATCTTAGAATTGTAGTTCAGTTTTTCTTTGCTGCGAGGCACAACCCCCTTTAACGCAGATTTGTGGGGAGGGGGAGTTGACACTTGAAAATATGTTTGGCATCAACGAAGAAGATCAACACATAAAACAAATAACGGATTAATAAAACAACCAACCAGAAAGATATAAGCCGTCAACGAAACGAAACATTCAAAATGCTACCAAAGCTAGGAATGTAAAAAAAAAAAAAGTTGGGAAGCTTCTTCACTGACACAAAACTTAAGCACAAAAAGATAAAATTGGAGAAAAAAATAAAACCGATGAACATGAAAAATGATCTGATAACTTTGAAAATTGTGAAACGTAGGGAATGAGAAAAAAGAAAAATAGATTAAAAACTTAAAAAAATGACTAAAAGTTTTTACTTTTTGCCATTATGTAAAAAAAAAAAAAATAGTTTAGATATTTTTTTAAAAATGGGCGGGCGATAAGGAAAATTGCAGCATTGAAAACCATTCACGTTAAAAAGAAACTGCTGTTCAAACAAAACGGCACAAACCAAAAAATAAATAAATAAATAAATAAATAAATAAAATAAATAAATGAATAAATAAAAGGAAAAATCAATAAATAAGATGAAATGGAAAAGACAAATAATCTATGAATCAGAGCCAAACTGCAGAAAAATGTAAAAATGCTTTTACTAACTAATTTCCGCATACTAAATTAGAGCAGATATTTAGCACGCTTTTCCACTTTCTAATACGACTGTGATAAATTGTACACGAGCGTCGCTCTCTGATATGTGCTCAAGAAAAATGCATTTACGTATGCTAACTAACAGTTCACTAACGACTCTGTAGTCTCCGCTAAGCCGATATAGTTAATCGAACCATTTTTATCGGAAAGCACACGTCATTACATTCGCATCGAAACAATTTATTTAAAAGAGCGAGAATTATAGATGGCATACAAAATGATATCGGTTGAATGAAAAAATAGTCTAATAGACGACACGATATCGTACTTATCGTGGTCGCATTTCCAGTTGATTTTGGTCGCTACCATGTCAACGCGTCGCTAATTGGAAAAGTGTTATTTGGAGTTTGGAACGATTCCCAAATACTCAAATCTTATAAAATTTAATGTCTTTGGAAATTGTATTTGAGTTAAAAAACAGAGTTATTCCATTTTCAACAATGCTGAGAAATGCTATACTATGTTTTAAATTAATTTATTTTAAAACATATTTGCATGAAAATTCATATTTTAGAGATTTAATCGCTATACTTACTTGCGATGATGATTTATGCGAAACACTCCCCCGGTCCCTAATGTTACGAGAGTCAGTTTTTTTCCTCGATTTATCATGCTCTGGTTCGAGATTTTGCTTTAATGTGCTCAATGGGTTGCCTTTTGCTTAGCTCTCAAATAATTTTTTAAAAAATCAAAAAAGTGCCAAAAAAAAAAAAAAAGGAATCTTTTTTTCCGGACTTTTGAGTTCATAGCAAAAATTAAGTATTTTTCTTTTTGCGAGAAATGTAAAAGCCGTTTCCTCCCGCATACGTACATACAGTGTAAAAAAATCTCTCAACAGCATATATATTTTTTCGTTATTCAAAATATGTACGTCCTTAAAGCAATTCACAATTTCTATATAACCAGTCTATAAATAAAAAAAAATAATGGTTTTTAATTATTGCATTCAACATGTACATTATTTCAAAACTCCAACGGGAGATAAATATTCGTTTTTTTTCCTTATATCTAAACTATTAACTTTTTTTGCTTTTTGGATTGCTTATTTTTGCATTAATTTTTAATCATTGATCGGTAACACACCAACTAAACAATTGAATTTCAATAATTGTCTAGTTTCCTTAAAGCGCAAAATTTCTCATTTAGTAAATCGCTCAATATAATGCTACACTAAGCATTTCGACCTGTCACTAATCAATTTAGTTTATCTGAATGTTCATTCAAGTCCAATGCCTTCTGACTTGTTGACATACTTAGCACTTTATTCAGCGATGAGTCAAGAAGCTTCTATTATTCTATGAATATTTCACGAGCCGTTTGGCAGCAACTCTGCATTTCCCATCTCTTGATCGGATCATGACGTCATAAGATAGAAGTCACATGATGTCGCCATCCAATGGAGTTTGCGGCTTGACGCTTAAGCTGTTTTAAGTGCTTTGATGCGACTGAATCATATGAGCTGTTAATTTTCACTCCCGAGGGGATCTAAAATTTAAAATAATTCGACAAACGTTACATTCTTAAATAAATAAAAAAAATGTTTCAGCTCTTGGCAATTTTTTATTTGCATTTGACTTAACCATTATAATTTCAGACATATAATGCAGCAAAATAAAAATATTTTAGTATGTTACTCACCACACATAAACATGGCTTGAAAAAATAAGTAGTTTTATGTCCGAGTGTTACAAGTTTTTATCCTTTGCTTAATTTATATTAAAAAACAAAAACAAACATAATAATTGGTTCGTTAAAAATTTAAATAAATAAATAATATATATAAATAAGTGACTAAATAAAAATTAATTAAAATTTTCCGAGTGAAATAGCTTTTAAACTAATTGTAACAGCAATTTATTTGACAAAGTTAATTCATGTTTATAAAATCTACAAGACGATGAGAAGACATAAAGACAGACCAATTTTCTTTAGGGGGGTCACCATTTTTTCTTTTTTCCATAAACTCTAGATATTAGTACAGATAATACATTTCATAAAATACTTTTTTAAAACTGGTTTATAGTTTAAATTCTGAAATTAAAAAAATGACAAGACAAAATATAGAACAAGAGCGATGATGTTCTAAGTCACATTATTTTAGAACAACTTCTCAAGCATTTAGTTTTGCCTCATACGTTTCCAAATTATAAAGATAAATAACGGCTTACCAGAAGAAAAGTCATAATTAAAGAACACATTTTGCAAAAAGACATAAACCTTCTTGTCGAAGTTGGCTGCATTGAAAAAAGGGTTTCTTGAAACCCAGAAACATGAGTTTCTAACTTCTTGCTGTATTTGTGCATCAATTATGTTATTTCTTGTTATTCCTTAGCTGAACAATTTTTATTAATTTATTTTAATATATGTTTGTTATGTGACCAGTCGGTAACGATTCTGATTAGTGTAGTTTTATTTTTCAAATACTTCCAATGGTATGCATGTACTACGTTATCTTTAGCATAAACACACTTCCCTATTACTCATAAGTTTTTATTTTAAGGGGCGTTGGATATACTTCATATCTATAATGTGTACAAGAATAAAATAACATACTTTGTTTAGAATTGAGTTATGAAATATCCCACGAAAAAAGCCACTGACAAGTGTAAGAATGTTTAAGATCTATTAATTTCTGAATCTATTTATTTTGGGCTATATTTAATGTCAAAATAATACAATTTCCGTTCGTAAAATATTCTCATACCGTAACTACACAAGGTAGTTTCTGTCAATGTAACGAGACCTTTTTCGAATACAGTTGCATCAAATACATTTGTCGTCCATAACATAACACTAGTGAACTCGTTCCACCAGACCATGTTTTTTGTTGTTGTCTTGTACAAGCTACCCTAGCAGCATCATCTCATCGGCCGATGATCGGCCATTCATCGAAACCCGATGAAATTCTCATCGGCCGATGATCCAATATGTCTCATCGGCCAAACAGAATCCGAGCAGCAAAATCCGATGAGCTTTGCTCGAAATACAATGAGATTTGGAGCAATTTACGAGCAGAACAGTCCCGTGCCGATGAATTTCATCGGGAAACTTGATCGGAAGGATATCGTTTTCCGATGGAATATAGCTCGGCTTATTTTCATCGGAAAAGTTTATCAGAAGGATATGGCTTTTCGATGAAAAGTAGCTCATCGATAGAGTTCGATAATCGGCCGAGCAAAATCCGATGAGTTGATGCTACTTGGGTACACTCAATTTAGGTTCGCTGCTTCCCTTTTCCAGATGTACTGTAATTCTGCGTTAAGTATGATTTCCACAGTACACAAATGCATTAAGCACCCATTTACAGGGTAGGCAACACACACAGCAGCACAACAACACATTAACGCAAAAAAAAAACCACAATTCCCGAACCAGGATTCAAACCCGGATCCTCCCCTGAAGTAGTCAGACTTCTCTGGCCAACAGACAAGATAGCCAGCTACCATGTTTCGACTTGCTTGGATAAAATTAACTGTGAAAGTTTACGCAGTAAAACTATTATAATTTACTGATACATTTTATTGATGCTCTATTTTTGGTGTTAGTATGTTGCTTTACTAATTTAAAAACATTTGCCTACTGCTAAATAAAAGATAATAAAATCTGTTACTTTTCGTGGTATTTCAGTTAAATAAAAATCTAATGTAGCTAGTGGTGTTTTACATATTTTAATTTTCTACGTAATAAGACGAAAGATAATAATAGTTTTTAAATACATTTTCCGACAGCATTTTTTGAGTTTGTTTGTTAAATATTTCGCAACTATTTTAAATTGCGGGAACAGAAATCTGATAACCCCGTGAAAGAAAATTAATTTGTTTAATGGCTTTGAATTTCATGCATAATTAAAATCATAATTTCCAAATTGTCATTTTCAAAATCTGAAAGCGTAAAGAAAAAAGTGAAATTCCAATTTGTATATGCAATTTACATTTTGTTCCTTCGTATTTCTGAAATAATTATTTCGTCAGTAAAAAATTTAATTCTATTGATGCTTTAGAAAGTTTTTCTACGAATTCAAAATAGTGTGGCAAACTAATGCATCGAGTTTTGGAGAAAAGGCGTATTTTTAGGACTCTGTATTTTAAATTGGTTGAATTCTGAAAAATAAAATAAACGTTCTGAGAGAAAAAAAAAATAATCGAAAAAAGTCAGGTTTTTATTCAGTGGCGCGAATATTTTAGCACATTAATTTGCAAAATGTCTCCGGAAATAACAAAATATTTTCCCCTGTTTATAAAAAGATAAAAAAAAATGTACGCATTTATTCAAAACTGTATAAATCAGTATCTTTGAAGACAAATTTAAAACAGTGTTGGAAAATATTTTCAAAAACAAATACAGGTGTGTAGGCACAAAAACTATTTCCAATAATCTATTAATTATGTTTGTTTAAAAATAGTATTCTAATGTTTTGGATTCGAGAGGAGATTATTTTTGTGTGCACTTTAAATGTTTTTTTTCTTTGAAACACTTCGAACAGCAAAATAGTTATTAATATATCTTGAAGCCAATTTTATCATTAGAAATGGGTAAAAATAACTTGCGCTAAAAAATGAAAAAATAATAATAAATAAATTATAAAAAATAAATAAAGACAATGAGTAAGAAAATAAAAAAAGGGGTACGCGATTGATGATGTTAGTAGTTCTGCAATTGCGTACTTTTATAAAGCAGAATAGGCAAACAAGCTATATTTGCAGTTGGCTTTTTCTTTGTGAAATAATAACATTCATATAGCTTTTGCCTTTTTCATACTACTTCTTGCTACTACAATAATTAAATATCGAGAAACAGTAAAGTCACATATTTATAGTGAAAAATAAAGTTTTCTATAAGTGTGTATATTTTGAAAAAGTAGCAGAGAGGATTTTGCAGAAAATTAGAGGTTTATTCTTTGTTTCACGCTATATGTATTTTAACTCAATTAACCAAGGCTGTCTTCAATTTGCGACAACTCTTTTTTCGACTTCTTATTTTTTAAAAAAATGATTTCTACAGTATTGCAAAGATAGAATTTTTCTTCTCCGAATATTTTTGTTCAAAAGTTACTGCTAAAGGGGTTCTTTGTTCCCCAAAACACGTATTCAATATTTTCTTAAGATGTGTTTTTCGCGGTGTCGGAAACTTGTTTACTTCTAGTTTTTGTTCAATTCTTTCAGTTACTTTTTTTTTTTTTAGTGGTCCTATAATAGAAATTTCATTCCGAGTTCTATTGCTTTGATGAATCTTTTGCTCGCGGACATTGGTTATATACTGTATTAAATGCTTCTGCATTCTTTACAACCATGGTGATATTATCACTCTTAAAATGTGCATTTGAATAATTTTTAATTATAGTTTAAAAATACGTGATTACTGAAGATCACCCAATGAAAACAAATCGGCCGTCACAAATGCAAACTACTAGTTATTTTCCGAATTAAGTGCTGCTTGTTTTTATAACATTAATATTCTTTATATTGTTCTCATCTTTTTATCATATGTATTGTTGTTGTCAGTAAGTATATAAAAATAACCACGTTTTTAACCTCCCACAAGGTTTTTCGCTGCTGTGATCGAACGTTTGTAAAACAAGTTTTTAAATAATCTATCGCTGTGTTATTAATTTTGCTAAATTTAATGCTGGAAACTATACATTTACTATGGCTCTAAAATACCCGATGCTGTGCCAATTGCAAAGATCCATATTTGGGATTTTTTTTTTTTTTTTAACTGCTATTTTGAGTTGATGTGTTTGAATTGTCCGGCAAATTCAAAAGTAAATTTAGGCCTATTGACGTTCAGTGGAGTAGATATGTTTTCCTTATTAGGCTTGCTTTGCTTTTAAATCTTTAGTACAGTTTGTCAAGAGAACTATCAATGTGAATATGAACAAGTTAATTGCTAAATTAATTAATTTTATTTTTTCTCTGTTATATATTTACATACTAATTAATTAATTAATTAATTCTTACACGTTCACTTATTCAATCATCATACACATGCTTATTGACACGTGTGTTTAATCATGAATTAATTTCAAAAAAAAAAAAAAGAAAACAATGTCTTCAATGTATTTATCAATTTATTAGGTTATTTACTAGATCAGTATTCATTCACATAAACGTATTTTTAATTCGCAAATCTAAAATATACACTTTGCATCTCCTGTCATGTGGCAATTCTTCAATTTTAGTTGAGGAAGAAATTTCATTGCCAAGGTATACATTTACTGGCAATTTTAAAAGAAATTCCTTTTTTTGTTTTTTTAATTTTGAAAAACAAAAAGTTACTTATTTAAAATATTTTACTTTGCTTCACATTCCCCGATACGTTTAAGAAAGTTCTTTACCCTCAGCTCTGAAATTGGATTTTTTTTTAAACCCTAAATTTGTATATCGTAAAACATCATTGTTCAGTAGTTTATTCAAAAGTCATTTAAGAAAAACTGGTTGTAACTATTAAATTTATTTTGTACGCAACATAATTTAAAACAGTAAAGTTCTTTGGTAAACTCCTACAGCAAAGTTATTTTTATTCCAATATTTTTATGCTTAATTAAAGCTAAAAACAAAGACTGCTTCACATTTAATAGTTTTAAGTTAATTAGTTATGTTTGTATTTACCTGCATCCGCACGGCAACTTACGTTTTAGTACGAAAATGACTCCAAAAGCACGCCATGCCTGCGCGTGTTAAAAGTTGATTAACTTCCATTTTAAGAGCTCTGTCTTAAAATGCGTTTTGCTGGAAAATAATTGGTGATGGTTTAGGATAAACTACTTGAGTATAGCATAAATTTTAAGTCTTTAAAGAGAAAATGGCCCTAGTCAATAACTGTAGAAGAAAAATAAAATAGCTATTTGACTTTTTTTTCGAATATTCTAATGGTTAAGCTAACTGTTTAAGTTACTTTTTTACTTTTAATATCGTAAAAATATTGAATTACAAAGAGAGGATAAACGGATCTGAAACAGATGCAACATTTTTAAAAATTAAATATTTATTCAAATGTACTTTTGTTGCTCTGTCGAGTGTTATTAAAACTCAGACAATGAAAATAATCATGGTTTTAAGCAATTATTTTAACTGTAACTATAATATGAAAAAAAAAATAATGCCATTTCTCAGAATTTTCTGTTCAATGATTTTTTTGTTTTATTTTAAGTGTATGCACTTGGTCTTATCTGGTAATTAGACCTATCATGCCTTTAACTACTAATATACCTTATTTTCTGTTTTGTATCCATCGTATTTAAAGTTGAAATCTGTAAAAATTAATAGAAGCTGAAAATATTATTGAAACTGTCTATTACCACTGCATTATTGCTTCAGCTTCCTTTACAATAAAAAATAAATAGATAAATAATAAAATGTAGCGTAATACCTTGCTGATTAACTGAAAGTATATCACCAATTGCGTAAAATATTTACCGCTTAATTATCTCTACAGGGTGCGCCAGAGAAACTTACTTTTTTGAAAAAAATCCTGCGCGGTGAATTGGCTGCGTAAAAAGCCGAGAGTGGGCGCATCTGGAGCGGGAAATCTCCAAGATTTGTTTTCCCTTTAATTAGTCGCCATCATGCTATGGTCAAAAGAACAGCGCGTCTTTGCCGTCGAAAGCTACTTTTCGATCGGTCGCTCAGTTACTGCTACGCAACGCGCGCATCGAGGATTTCTTCCTTCCCAGCCTCGAAAAAATGAACATTAGGGACGTGTGGTTTTAGCAAGATGGAGTCACCAAGGCCTGATTACGGAATAGGCCAATTAGGCCGTGGCCTAGGGCCCCCCACAATGTATGGACCCCCAAATGGCTAGAATTGCTCTAATCGATGGCTAAAATTGTTTTATCCAATGCCTAAAATTGTAAAGCCTCAGTATAGGGGGCCCCAAAAGAGTGTTTAGCCTAGGGCCCCGTAATATCTTAATCGGGCCCTGGGAGTCACAGCACACATAGCACGAGATTCAATGAATTTGTTGCGACAACATTTCCCCGACCACCTCATCTCTCTCAAAGGCGATCTCCCATGGCCAGCACGCTCCCCAGATTTGGGGCCGTGCGATTTTTTTATGGGGTTATTTGAAATCCCTGGTTTATGTTGATCGACCACGCACAATAGCTTACCTCAAGAATAACATTCGTGACGAAATTGCCAACATACCAATTGATATGCTGCTATGAGTGCTCACAAACTTTAAAAATCGTCTTAATCAGTGTATGCTCAATGGGGGTCATCATTTAACCGATGTCATTTTCAAGACTAAATGAAAAAAAAATGGGATATTGTATTCTCAAATAAAAAAAGAATTAAAACAATAACTTAAGTAGTTTTGTTTTTATTGACATTTCAAAAAAGTGAGTTTCTCTGGCGCACCCTGTACATAAATATACACAAGTGCTTAAACTGGGATCTCTTCACTAAACAGCGGCATGAAGTTAAATAGTAATTATAATTGTAATAATAAGAGAAACAAAAAAATAAGTACTTTATAAACACTGGTACGCGTAAGTACTTACAATATGACATTTAAAAAACCACAAGAAACAAAACCAAAGAATTGAATACGTTTAAAATATTTCTCAGATTGCACTGAGACAGTTTTTACTCTTGCAAAAAATTGCTTTAGCATTTGAAGTTTTTTCGCATATTTACATTCCTGGCCAAAATGTCTTTAGATGGAAGAAAAACGCCTATGAACTAAAGAGACTCAGGCCATTCTCAAAATTTACATCAAGCTCCCAAAGTTATGGAGACGTGAAACCAAAAATAAGAACATTTGGATGCTTCTCCTTCGGAGTAAACGAGAGGCGTTTCTTTCTTTCAGCAATTTGTCAGGACAAACTGGAGCTCCCCACCGTGTCGTGACGCACTTTCGAGCACAATATAGTTCTTGGAAACTCGTTTCTAGAGTCTACAGTATAAGAGAGAAAAAACACGTGCACACGTTCTCAGAGATAAGTTGTTTTAAATATTTCCTTTTTTATGAACTGTAAGAGTTTTAGTGTATGGCATGCATAATTTCTATCTACCTTGAGAAATAAATCCTACAAAAAATGCCGAATGTCTTTATTTAAGAGTAATTAAATCTTGGTTATTTATTGCTGGTGTTATGTTCTAAAAAGCAATAGTTCCTGAAGTCAAACTTATTGTTGGAGGAGTAAGACTTCAAACTTCAGGACAATTGTGAAACTGAAATGGGCGGGGTGAGGAAATGATAGAGGAAACTGGTTAGGGAGGGTAAGAGCGTGTTATGCAAGATTATTAACCTGTTTCTAGAAACACGGAGAACGAATGGTTTGTAACAATAGCGTTATGCAGAAAACGAATTTGAAAATTATTTATGAAGTCACTCAGAGGAAAAATACGCATTTCATCCTTCGACATTTAGCTCAGCAAAAAGCGAAATTTTTATCATTCCTTTGGAAAAAATAAATAAATAAAATAAAATAAATAAAAAAAAAAGATAAAAAAATGTACGCAAGATTCACCTATGTTAAAAAAAATATGCTACGCTTACAGCTACATCAAATTACTATTTAATATGGTTATGTTATAATTAATTCTGTTACCAATCGATATAACATATACATATTTTTAATTTTAACTACTTTTTCAAATTTTAATATGAGACTGATGAAGGGAAGATGCATGAAAATATCTAACTCCAAAGCCGAGCCTTTCTTTAGAGCCAATTACTTTCATAGATCATTGTTTTCTGCATAATCTATTTCATGTGTCGTCTTCGTTTATTTTCAACACCGTCGCATTTTAAATCAAATGACTTGCAATTTGCGATCTCGAAATCGCTTTTGTATAACTTTGCTTTTGGGTAAAATATTTCGAAAGCAAATCGTCGTACTGATAAACAAACGTGCGTAAAAAAATATTTTTCCGAGAACTTATTTTTTGGAGAGTTTTGAAAACGCATCCAGAAGCACTCACACCAAAGTTTACTTTCCTTTCAGTTAAACAATTCCCCTTTCGTTAAAACGCGCAAAAGACATATTCCTATATACGTTGGACAGAAGCCAATGTCTCTTTATGTACCAACTCCAGATCTTTCCTCGTTTCACCACCTTTCCCCTTGCATTACCATTATTGTTATTATTTCTCATGGTCGGGCGTGAACACAAGCACCGAAAAAGTCGTCCGGGAAATTGAATTTGCCACCGTTACTTACGCTTCGTTGGCCACCCTGCTCTCCCCTTTTTGCTGTCTTTCCCTTTTTGCCATTCTGCCTGAGCGAACCTGGGTGACGAACGGACGGACGGACGTCCACCACTATTGTACGCGAGGAGGGAAAAGGAGGTGAGCTGCCTGTAACGATATTAAAGGGGAAAAGGGTACCTAAAAGAAAAACATCGTCACCTATGCGAGAAGGGCTCGATGTTTATTGTTATGGAAATGTTTGAGAGAAGGGGCTTTTTTTTTCCCTCTTCCTTTTGTTCTTTGGATTTTTTTTTTTTTGCTTCTTTTTTTCCTGTTATTTTCAGTTAATTAAAATGCTTTCTTCTTACTTTTAATGGCAGCATTATGAGATTTTATGAAAGGGATGAATATTATTCAATGCATCAAGCAAATAGCAGTTAATGGTCCACTGATTTCTTATTTTTCAGGAAATATTTTTTCTAATGAGTTATCTAGACATTGAAATACAATTGCATGCAAAATACCGAAAAACATTTATTTCACTCAGCACATTGTTTTTTTTTTCCCCTATAGTTATACCCTGAATAAAATATGTAATTAAATGGAAATAAAATTGAGAATAAAATAAACACAGCACACATTCTTAAGCCTTGTTCGTTTCTACCGAGTACGGAAATGGTATTGTCCTTGGTAAAAAACTAATATACATTGATTGAAGCAAACAGTTCCTTTGGATTTATAATAACGGAAGAAATTAATAAAGATATGAATTTTTCGATGTCGTTTCTGCCGAGTTGAAAAATTTGCAGACTGACCGGTTAACGGCGATCGGTCAATTAGTGTAGCAATTTAATGTTAGGAGATTGAGAAAGAACAACAAAATTTGAAGCAATATAAAATATAAAAGCTTTCTCAAGCTTAAAAAAATAATACTAATGTTTAACTCATTCAATATTTTTATTGCGCAAAATTTTCGACAATAAATCGTTAGTATGGTTAAAGCACAATTCAATTAATCACAATAATCACAAGAAAGGAAAATAGCAAATATACGTGAATTAAATAATATAAATAAATAAAATTAAACCTTTAAAATTTTAACCTCACGCCAAATAAACCTTCTAGAGTGAAATTAAAATAAACAAAAAGTTCTGTCAAGAACTGAACGAGCTTACTTTTCCGTACATCGACATCGGCATTCTATCATCTTATCAATATTCTCTTGATTATCTGAGACTGAAAATTATGTCAAACATACCTTTTTAGCACTTTAAGCTGATTTCTAAAAGCAAAATATACCCCTCTCATCAGATTAAATAGACACATAAAGAGTAAATAAACGAAGAAATAAAGTTTTGTCCCACCTTTTAAAGAAAATAACTGTTGTAGTTCTTCCGTAAAAAAATTCCTCAATCATTTTCAAAAAAATAAATAAATAAATAAATTATAATAATAATTTAAAGCACAAAGAACATCCAAACACATTTTATCAAAGAAAGAAAGAAAAAAACTCGTTCGTTACTAAAATGTCTCGAATTTCATTTTTAATCCGTTGTTAGTTGTTTAATATAAATAAGGAATAAAACGCTCTCGTGAATGAAAAATTTATGTTACAAAAAAAAAAAAAAAAAAAGTCTGCCGAAAAAAAAATAACAATAAATAAAACAAAACAAATTAATAAATAAACAAAAAATCGTCTGCACAGTCAGTCATTTTTTTTTTTTTTGAACCTGCATTTCCGCCATGTTTGTGGAGTCGGAGTCGCAATCTGAGTCCGCACAGAAGATAATTCAGAAAAGTACTTTACATAAATCATTTATCAAAACCATTTTCTTATAAGGTAGGTTGAAGGAAATCTGCCTTTAAGTTCAGGATAAACATTCAACTTAAATTTCCCCGTAGGCGCTAATATTAAGTTTTTTTTCTTTCTTTTTTTTTTTTTTTTTTTTTCTGAATGGTTCAACATTGAACAAAAAATGGTTCGTAAAACGAAATATGGGAATGAGACTCTTCGAGATCTTTCAAACAAAAAAAAAGTATATTCAATTCGGACGGTTCACTTAAAAAATATTAGGTAGGGAAAGGTTGCTTGAACGGTTCAATGTTGAACGAAAAAAAGTTCAAATGAAAAATTTAAATGCGGTGATGAAGTATCCTTGCTGAGATCCTTCAAACAAAAAAGAGTTTGTTTAAATCAGATTGTTCACTCAAAAGTTATTAGGGGTGACATCTTGTTTGAACTGTTCAATGTTGAACGAAAAACTTTTCAAATCGGAATTGTAACTACGGAAATGAAGTATCCTTAATACGATCTTTCGAACAAAGAAACAGTTTGTTCAAATCGGACTATTCACTAAAATGTTAGTATCGCGGGACAGGTTCTTTGAACGGTTCAAAGTTGCTCCAAAAATTGTTCAAATAGAAAAATCAAATGTGGGAAGGAGCTGTACTCGATTAGATCTTTCCAAAAAAAAAAAAGTTTGTTCAAATCAGAATGTTCATTCAAAATAGGGAGGACAGACCGAGCGACAGACAGACCGACACACGAATTCCTCATCTCAAAACCCTACTTTCCAATTTTTAATTTTTCGATATTTATTTCACTTTTTTATTTATTTTTGACTTTCTTTTTGGACTTGGTGATATTTTTTAGATGCATTAAGCCACATGTAATGCTTTTTTTTCGTCTTTCTTTTATTCTTAACGGTCAAGTAGGCTAAAAAGGTAATTACTTTCAGTATTTACGAAACTGTAACTATGATATTTAAATCAAATTGACTGAACTACGTATCTGATCTTTATACTGAATACAAATAATTAATCATCTAATTAGCTAGTCTAATCATCTAATGGCCAAAAATGTTGCCTTATGCGAAAAATCCAAGCGCTAGAAAAATGCACAATTCGAAATGCCTCAGATCTTTTTGTCTACATGTTAAAGTTTATGTGAAACGATTGCTTAAAAAAGAATGCTAATAATTCAGTATTTCCTCCCTCGGTCGGGTTCACAAACTAAACTCTTTCTGAACAAACATTATCAATTATTTCTTTATAATCATAATCTGACAAAATTTATGTATGTCTCATAAAACATAAAGTAGCACCAGCCGTATATTTCTGCCTCAACATCAGTGATTAGCATGCAACATTCTCTCCCTGACTACTCCCTCCCCTACGGAACAATCCCGATTCAGTGAATCTGAAATTGATCCACGGTGTGGCGCAGATGGCATCTAATCAGAATTCTACGTACCAAACTAATGGACAAGGGGGCATCAGTTGGGGTCTCTCTACAGAGAAAAGGCCGACATGGCCTTAACTGAGGTGACAAGATGACCCTTAGCTATTACCTCACCCCCAGCAATCGTTACTAGCATTAGATGGGGTCGGGGATAAATGATAGCTCTACTAAACTTCCACACCCCCTGCTTATCGTCAGTAGGGAATACGAAAAAGCAAAGCGGTGAGAAAAAGAGTGGATATGCCTAAGAATAACATACAATTGTAATCTGAGGGAGAATGATTTTTATTCAAGTCACATAAGATGAAGGAAAGATGATAAGAATAACAAAAGCAAAGAATCTGGATCGGTATTTTACGAAAGATAAATTAATATGATACTAATAAAACGTAATCTTCTATTTTCTATCTTTAAATGTTAGGTATTAGAAAAACAAATTCTCATTGAATTGAGAAGGTTGATTAGCCTGTTTTACAGTGCAAGAGAATGATGTTAAAATTTGTAAACTGTTCAACAGAAGCTAATTATATTTAAATGATGATAGATTTTGATTCGGCTTTAGAGTATGTCCGTTAATTTTGTCAAACTTATATCTTTTCATAAAATGTCTTTCATTTGCATTTAAAGTTCTTATTTTCTAAAGCGAAGGCCATTGTTTGAAACTTACCTCATTTTCCCGTGCTTTCGTTTATTTATTATATATTTATTTATTTACTTATCGTATGGTTTGACTTCGTCTCAAGCAGATGTAATTTTTTTTGTCTTTTCTGTAATTCTCGCACCTTTTTGCCTTCAGTTACACCATTATTATTTCAAATTTCAAACGACTACCTCGAAGTAAAAAAAAATATATATATATATCGAGTTTAACATGCGTATATTAGTTAACATTGATATTTTTGTAGTATTTTCTTAAAAAACAAATTTTATTGCCTACTTCTACGTTAACAGTAAAAAATTCAACCGTCAGTCATAATTTGCCACGAATTGAAATAAAAAAGTTAGCAGTGTCTAATGGAACCCATCTCAATACTATCTAGTGTAACTTTTTCTTTATTCATAAGTTATTAGTAATTATTTCTTTCCAAAACAATTATTTTTTATTCTTATTTTCATGTCACTGCCGTAGTTTTATTTTCTTTTGAAACAACCATAATTGTCCCCCACTTTTATTAAATAACTTTTTCAACTTGGTTATTATAACTGAATATGTTTTCTTAATAATGCGTTTCTAATACTTCTCATTTGTTTTACATTTTAGTTTACGTACTTTTATTCAAAGATTATTTAAAAAGGGTAGAGCAATTTGGGGGAACTTTTCCACTTGATATTCAGACAGATTGTGTAAACTAAGCTCATAATTCCTGCCACTGTGATGACGTATAAAATTTCAAGTTATATTTTCCTCTTATGTTATATTACTAACAAAAGATATAGATTCTTATCTTGAACATCTTTTTGTATGTTTTTATACACTTTATCTGGTAAATATCAGTGTTCATTTGTTTAGCTTATTACCAGTTCTAATAGGTTGTTGAACTGAATAGGTAAAATTGACTTTTTCTCATCGGCTCAACAAGTTTATCCTTCTCTTGTCGACAAAACTTACATTGGCAGAATTAGTGCAGCTGTAGAAAAGCCTGCCTGAATATGTTTCAACGCATATCCCTAAATATAATTTGGTTATTTTAACTTTTCGTTATAAAATCAAAAAACAAAATTAATTTGAGCAATTTTCAAGCAATATTAAAAATATATTCCCTTTCGGTTGATTAAAATGCGTAATTATCTAATATTACCTTCTAAGAAATTATGATGAATGTTTGGAAGTGAAATTCCCTAAACCATCAATCATCGGTTGAATAACTTTGAAAATTCCCATTAAAGGACTCCTTGAGCTTTTGCTAAAGAACCATCAACATAAATAAGAGTGTCTAGAGTCATTACGAAACGATTATTTTCAGTTACAATAAATAAAAATATCAATTAAGAATGCGCCTTTTCTCTTCTATTCTACAGATCTATTACCCTTCTTACCCATCATAAAATTATTTATCTTTAGACACACACCGATTCCTTCTTCAGACCTAATTAAAGCATTCAAAATATTCATATTTTTCATATTGACCACAATTACATATCCTTAAAAGTATTAACGTAACTGTAATGAAACTTGGCAATCATCTGTCGATACATCTTACTAAAAACCAACTATTTTTTGCTAAGCACGAAATACAACCCAATGTTTAGACAATGTTAAAAGTATTCTAAATTTGAATTCATTAAAATGCGCAATGCATTGATAGTACTTATTTATGTATTAGGACCACTATTCGGAAATTACTATTCCCCAAACCATCAATCATTCATTAAAACTGCTTCAAAAATTCCCTTAAGAGGATTCTTTGTGCAGTGCTGAAGAATCACCAATATAAACAGAAGCAGACAAAGGCATTACGGAAAATTTTCTTTTAATTTATCCCCAAATCAAGAGACCCCCTCCCCATTAAATTACATTAATGTGCAAGTATTTATCTATAAACCTCCACAAACTTCTTATCAAACATAAATATAAAATTAACATTCTCATTGACCCAGAAGGTTATATTTTTTATGATGAGTAAACTTATATACCTTGGCAATATGACTGGTGAAACTTGTAAAAATCGAAACATATCCCTAAAAAGTGTTTCGTTAAGCATGAAATAAAAATTTAGCTTAAGTCAATTGAGGCAATATTAAAAATATATGAAATTTTGGTTCAGTAAAATGCGTAACAGAAGTAACATTTTTAAACATTACGGCCACTGTTTAGATATTAATATTCTCAAACCATCAATCATTGATTGAAACTACTTCAGAAATCCACATCAGAGGATTCTTTGGACTTTTGCTGAAGAACCATCAACATAAATAGGATCGGCTAGAGTCATAACGGAAAATATTCTTCTCATTTACCATCAAATCAAGTGCACCCGTCTCTTACAGTCCACTAGTTTTTTACTCCTAATCCATCAGAAACAAATTTGTCTATAAACAGCCACAGGTTCCACAAATAATATATACACTGCCAGCTCGGTTACACCATCCACACACTGCTATTTTATTCTTATTAGAACTCATCAGTCTGGAGTGGGTAGTAACTGAGCTGAATTAAAGAAGACCTCGTATAAAGACTAAGAGAGCCAAACAAACTAGCATCTAATGTAAAATTAGCATTACCAGCGAGAGACCGCAGCAATGGGACGGGGGACGGTTCAACTCGTAAATATTACGAGTTGTATTACTACAAACTCTTATTTATTAAGTCAGAAGGTTATATTTTTCATAGTGACTAAACGTAAATACCATGGCAACATTAATGTAATTTAAGTGAATCTAGTCAAAATCTGTGTCTATATATATATCTGTAAAAAAGTAAATATTTTTCGTTGAGCATGAAATACAGTAATATTTCGCGTAAATAAATTGAAGCTATATTAAATTCCGAGTCATTAAAACGCGTAATAAACTGACATTGCCTTTTAAAACATTAGGACGACTTCCTGGAAATTAATATTCCTCAAACCATCAATCATTAATTGAAACTACTTCAGAAATTCCCATAAGAGGATTCTTTGGGCCTTTGTTGAAGAACCATCAACATAAATAGGAGCAGAGTCATTACAGGAAACGATTATTTTCATTTACCCCCAAATTAATTTGTTTCTCCTATTCCATCATAAGAGTATGTACTTACTATAAACATCCACAAATGTCTGATCAAACATTACAATCAATTTCAAACTATTTTTCATTGACACAGAAGGTTATGTGTTTCACATTGACTAAACTTAGGTACATTGGCAACATTAATATATATGTAATGAAATTTGTAAAAATTAATTGCATATCCCTAAAAAAGTAACTAATTTTCCTTAAGCGTTAAGGCAATCTTGAAATTGTACCAAATTTCTATTCATTAAATTGCATAATAAACTGGCATTACTTTTTAAAATACTAGGACGACTGCCTGGAAATTAATATTTTCCAAACCATCAATCATTCATTGAAACTACTTCAGAAACTCCCATAAGAGGATTCTTTGGGCATTTTCCTGAAGAACCATCAACATAAATGGGAGAAGCCAGAGTCATTACGAGAAAAGATTCTTTTCATTTGCCCCAAAATCAAGTGCACCCTGTCCCTTATATTTCATTGATTTGTTACCCCTTCTAGTCCATCATAATATTTTTCTACCAACAGCCATAGCTTCTACATATATTGTACTTCCAGCTCGGTTGCAGACTGCAATTTTGTTTTTATTAAAACTCAGCAGTCTGGAATAAGTAGTTATGGAGCTGGTGGCAGAAAATCTCTTATAGAATCTAAGAAAGCCAAACGAATTGGTAAGTAATATAAAATTATCATCTCCAGCGAGAAACCGCTGCAATGGTATACGGTTCAACTCGTAAATATTACGAGTTGTATTACTACAAACTCTTTTTTTTTATTGAGTCGAAGAGTTACATTTCTCATGTTGACTAAACTTAAATGCCTTGGCAACATTAATGTAACTGTAGTGAAACTGTGTCGATGCATAACCCTAAAAAAGTTAATATTTTTCTTTGATTACGAAATAGTGATATTTCGCATTAATAGGTTTAGCTAATATAAAATTTCGGTTCATTAAAACGAGTAATAAACTGACATTACCTTTTAAAACATTAGGACGACTGCTTGGAAATTAATATTCCCCAAACCATCAATCATTCATTGAAACTACTTCAGAAATTCCCATAAGAGGATTCTTTGGGGGATCCTTTGCTGAAGAACCATCAACATAAATAGGAGCAGCCGGAGTCATTACGGGAAAAGATTCTTTTCATTTACCCCCAAATCAAGTGCTCCCCTTCCCTTCTATTCCATTACCTTGTTACTCATGCATTTTGGCGAATACAAGTCCTCAAGAATGATTCAAGTCCTCCTTGTCGTGGTTACGTCCTCGATCATTAACCGTCCACCTTTCAGCTTCGAACTCGAGTGATGGGTGATTAACCCTGGAATCTTAGCGGGAACATGACTAGTTGGAGAGTCCGGGGGATAACGAAAGAAAAGAGGCATAAAAATAAGGGAAACTGTGCTGAAGAAAGGAAGTCCTGGAAATAGAGATCGCCCAATCATCGGGGTTTATGAGGAAATGTCTAATGAGTTGGGGGATAGAGCCATTTTGGGTATAAATTACTAGTTCAATCAATATATTATCGAATATATTTCAGTTATTAACAAATCTTTATGTAAAGACTCATTTAGAACTTTTGCGGTTTATCGATTTTAGGAAGATTGAAGTAGAATACTGTTACTGCTTTCACCTTAGGAAGGGTCATGAACAATATCCATTCTAAGAGGAATGCATGTAATATAGTTTAGAGACAAAAAATAAAGTACTTTATAAAATGAATTGGAAGGGAGGTAAATTGTTTTAATTTACTAAAAAATACATATTTTGGTATATATTTCACTTAAGAATAATAATAAAAATCAATAAAAAAAGCCATTCTTATGAAGTGGTTATTTTTGGCTGGTGGGGAAAATAGCCACTGTGTTTACCAACACATTTCACTTAAGGATATAAATGAAAAGTTTAAATTTTAAGTATTTAAACGAGTATTATTGAACTACAATACACTATTTTAGTGGGCTATTGTACTTAATCCTTTAACCGTAAAACCATAATAAAGTATTTTATTTCAGATAATTCTTAAATGTTTAGAAACATTTCTTTAGTTTGATAGTTTATGGCGTTTGAAGACTGGAAAAAAATGAGATAAAGTCAGTGCTTGTTCCCATATGCTAGTTTTATCATTTGGAAATAGTTTCTACCGTAGTTTGTCAAATCGAATATGCCCGCTTTATTCATTATAATTTCTAAATTTATTTCAATTTTCATGCACTAATGATTGTGTTTATGCTTCTGAGTTAACTCTGTTTAAAACAACACATAAGGGAATAAAAACATAACTGCCACGTAAATTATAACCATTCAACAGAAATCTCTTATCGATGACTTATATATTTAAATAAAAATATATAAGTCATCGATAAGAGATTCGAGATATATGAGATCTACGAGAAATGCTTCTCGTAGCGTTTTCCAAAATATATATTTTTGACTAGGGATACTGGGGATAAAATTAAAATAAAAGAAAACATACTTATCAATTGATCATATAAACTGTCTTGCTTTGAACCTGGATAATTCATGCATTTTGCAAAGATTCTTATCGCAAAATGGTGGAGAAACTTCTGCTGAACAACAGATGTCTTTTATTGTCATTTCAATATATTTAGATAAAGGCCTTCAAGATCAAGACTTGTTTGTACTTTCACTACGTGTACGTCATTTCATTTTCTTGGTAAATCAAAACGTAAATTATAAGTGCGTAAATTTTACTAACAAACCAAATCGTCATGACACAATATGATCAGCTGCAGAAACTTTTACGTTGATGTAATTCAGCCTAATTTGTTTTAATTGCTGAATTCCGGTTACGTTTTTAATAGATAGTGTGAGTAAAACTATTTTAATAAATATAAGACGAAAACTTTAATGCCGCATTTCAACTATAAATTTCGTCTTTAGAAAATACTCATTAGAGTGAGCGAAAACATTAGTGAATAACGCAGAAACAAAAAAATGCTTTAATGCAACACAACAACACTAAGCTGAAATAAAAACAAGAACTGATAGAAAAAATATAGATATAAAACACGGAATCTAGTTTATGAGTTAAGGCTAACGAGGCTGAAATTCGTAGACATGAGACCTCCATCTAATTCAAGCCTTGCTTTACGTTTTTATGTCTTTTTCACTCCTTAATCATATACAGGGAATGCAGAAAAATGCCATGTTTTTGGTAGCTAACTTTGACCATTAACTTCGGAGGAGAAGGATTTATAAGGGGAGAAAGAGCAATGAGGAAGGAGAAGCAATATTTATAAAGATATTGAAAAATATATTTGGCCGCGGCAAATTGCTAGAAAGAATTTGTTCTTACAACTTAAAAAATATGATTATTTCTTGGGGATAAGTTTGCCATTTCCTTTGGGGATGAGGATGGATTTATATGTTTTGTAAGAATAAACTTGTTTGTTTTTTCTTATTGGTTTATGTATTTACTGAGCTCATTGAACAATGAATATTTTATATATGGGTTTATGCTTATAATCTAGGACACAGTGCTAAATAAGGCAAAAAAGTTTTCTATTATTATTATTGTTATTATTATTTGCAATTCAGGAGCTTGGTGTTGGTAAAAGTATGCAGCAACATCGAAGAAAAGGTTTTAGAGAAAGACAACTACGCCTCAAAGATACATTGCAGTTGACCAAAATGAGAATTCCTCTCCCCTGGAGAGTAAAAATATTTAAATAAAAATGCGCATTATAATTGAAACATAAAACAAGTACTCTTCACTGGATGTAAAGTAAATTTACGGTAACTAATGAATTCTTGGGCGGATTCCTCGTCGAAACGATTTTTACCTTTTGTTCCTTTTTTTGAAATTTAAAACTATTTGTGTACTTGATAAAATTTAGGAACTACAATAAAAAATAAAACTATTTCTTTTTTATGCACAGAATACGTCGTCTGGCAGATTTAAAATTACCAACGGAAAATCTCCCTTCACCTTACCGTCATAGTTTATATTAAGGATTCAACATTCACATTAGCTGCTTCTTCTTAAATAGTAATCAACAGAGTGCTGGTCGATTTGATGGGAAATGAACTAACACGTGAGAGACAATTGCCACAAATGGTACTCCCACTTTTATGAAATCATTGCTTCGTTTATCGAACATTTAGCGAAGCTCCTTTATGGTTACACATTATAAGGAATGGTGCAGAACAAGTGGAGGGTAGAAGCTTAATTACTTTCATAATGTCCAAGGAGTATTTACAATAGCAGACGGTAATCGGCTATTGAAGAAACCTTCAAAGAGCAATAGGCTTGATAAGTATGGTAACAAATATAGATGCGAATAAAGTATGGTGTTGCTGGTATTTTGGGAATCTTGATAAGACGTACTTTTCTTATCACTGATTCATGAAATGAAAAATGGATGTTTAATGACGTGATTAGTTCTAGTATTTGCATCTTTTAGAGATAATATCGCTGATAATTTAAAAGTTTAGACTGCGTATTTTTTGTCTTAGAAAATTAAACATTTTTTGAGCCCAGATCCTTCTGGAAATGCAAAAACAGTACGGTGAACAATGCAAACCCCATAATAGTTTCACTGAGTTTGCCTGCTATTGATATTGCATCTTTTCTATGTAAAGCACTTGGACGTCATGCACATATTTATCAAATAAATTTATTTAATAACGTTTAAATCCAAGAACAATAAAGACGAAAACCAATGTATGCACTTACAGATTCTTTACCATCAAACTGATAAAATTGTAAAGCGAACTAAATTATCACTCCTATTAATAATCCAGGAAAAACACTAGTTACATTAACAACCCTGGAGATTATACTAAAAGTTCATCTCTTGCTATTCAAGTATTTGAAGAACACTAATCATTGCCTGTGTGATAATTACTAGAATTGCTCATTTTGCTAACGTTACGTGCACATTTCATGTAGTATTGTTGGATTGGCCAAAAGAAATTTTTTATAAGAGGGTATATTTTCCAAACTATTTTAATTGTAAATGTAGAATTTCAGATTCATATTGATTTGTGCGGATACTAAAAAAATATTTTGATGTCAAAATATGCTAAATTTTAAAAAAAGAATAAAATATAAAAAAAAAAAACTTTTTAAATTTAAAGACTATACCGCCTATTTCTTAAGTCAAATTTTTAATTTGAACTTGATTGGCTGCTTTAACATTAACGTAAATATAAATATATCAAGATGAGCTGAAATGTCTGAGTACTATAAACACTATATCGAATACTTAGTTTATTTCATACTTTTTAGTGCGAAGGAGAGAACAGAAATAGTCTTTAAATTTAAAAAATTCTTTTTTATATTTTATTTCAAAGTTTTTTCGTTTTAAAATTTATTTAGAAATGCGTGAAGACAAACGCCGTTAAGCATAATTCACCGATAAAATAACAAACGCCGTTAAAAATGCTATTCATGAACACATTATTTTTTATTCATGAGAATATTTCGTTTCCAATTTTGTTAATTTATCAACTTACCTTGAGTCAAACGCTATCAAGCGTAATGTTCAATTTGAAGAACTACCAATGCATTTTCTACAACCCTTAGCTTTTTTACTTTCTTCTACGAGGGTAATTCAGAAACTAACCTCCGATTGGTCACAGTGCGGGTAGTGGGGGGAGTAGCGCGCCATCTGTGCATTCACACGCTCAGCAGGTCAGTCGGCATCAAGCTGTAGTCGAGTGAACATCGTACCTGCGCTAGTATAGTTTTTGTGGCAGTTTGAAATGTGTGCTGCAATAGAAAATCCCGCCAAATGTGAAGTGCGTGCTGTTATAAGGTTTTTTACAGCCAAAGGATACTCTGCAGCAGCTATTCATCGCCGTGGTATGCTGACTTCCGGTATCGTTTTTCTGCACGATAACGCCCGTCCTCACTCTGCTCGCAGAACAACAGCCCTTCTTGAGTCCTTCAAGTGGGACGTTTTCAACCATCCACCTTACAGCCCAGATCTGGCGCCAAGCGATTATCTCCTCTTCATGTATATGAAGAAATGGCTCGGGTCCCAGCGGTTTGATGACGACGAAGAGCTCAAAGATGCGGTCACAGGCTGGCTCAAGGCACAAGCGGGTGGTTTTTACGCAGAAGGAATTTCAAAGCTTGTGAAGAGATACGATAAGTGCCTCAATCGTTATGGAGACTATGTCGAAAAATAGTGCAAAGATGTAGTTGTAAGATGTATATATTAAAATATTTTTACTTAACTTGGTGTATTTTTTTCAATCAACCGAAGGTTAGTTTCTGAATTGCCCTCGTATATATCTAATATACAGAAGAAAGTATTGGTTTCGTGAAAATTTTCGAATGTCGAATTTTGACGGATTTGCACGTTTTGAGGTGCGCTGAGTCCATTTCGACCATTTTTGGAAAATGTCTGTCTGTGTGTGAGTCTGTATGTGTGTCACCAGTTTTTGTGGCCGCGCTAGAGCAAAAACTACTGCATGAAATCGAACAAAAATTTTTGCACATATGTACCACCATGTGAACTGGTGCACCTGACTTTGTTTAGCGAATTCCTCCAAGGGGGGTGGAGCAATCGCACGTGTTCTGCGCGGGGTTGATTGCTATATCTCAGGAAGTAAAAGGCGGAATCAAACGAAAATTGGTCCTTAGGTAGACCCTACTGAGTACAGGCGCTGATTTAATTTGTTTGTCAATATCTCGAAGGGGGTGGAGCAATCGCACGTGTTCTGCGCGGGGGTGACTGCTATATCTCAGAAAGTAACCGGCGGAATCAAACAAAAATAGGTCCATAGGTAGACCCTATTGAGTACAAGTGCTGATTCAATTTGTGTGTCAATATCTCAAAGGGGGTGGAGCAATCAAAAGTGCTTATTTTGTCATTGCACCTACTGTATCTCGGGAAATATTGCTGCGATTTGAATGAAATTTGGAATAACACTAACCAATATGGAAGCAAGCATCGATTAAATTTTGGCGCCAATCGCCCCAGGGGGAGGGTGGGGTGATTTTTGCGCTTAGTCAACAATGCGAAAAATTAATTCATTAAAAAATCGCTTTCACGCTATTTAATTATCCAAACAGCTGAAAACTTTCAATGATTTGAAATTTTTAACTATTGCAAATTTCTTTTTACTAAAAATAAAATGTTTGCAATTAATCTAAACAAGGCTTTTGCAACGATTTCCAATTTCGCTCATTGATTCTGCGTTTGCCGGGTTATTACGCTAATTGGGAAATTGGAGCTGCTGTCTCTAATTATTCTGGCGAGTACGTATTTTATTTTGTAACCGGAATTCATAAGATAGATATAGAAGAAAGTTTCGTGACGGCCACGACAGCTAGTTAATAAGTCACTTAAGAAAATTTTTGAACTTGACTAATATGTTGATTGTTATTAATTCATTCGGAAGATAGGCCTTAGGAACTTCAGGCATTTTAAATTTGACGACTTGATTTGGGTAACAGGTTTTAGTGCACACTTCGCAATTTTGGTCACCATAGACGTTGATGGACATTTTGAACGTATCAATACTTGCTATTTTAGCTGCTGCGTGTCCTTCATGAGTGACTTGCTGACAAATTTCAATTTTTTTTAAACTTTCCGTGCACGTGCAAGTATCTGAGAGTTATTATTTTTTCTTTTCGTTTATTTTTTTCAATTTTCGTTTCATTTGCTTTCAATTTTTTATATATATTGCGACATGCCTGTAGTCTATGCTGTCGTGCAATAGGACTTTCAGTTTAAAGCACATGTTATTATTTTTCTTGAAAACATATCTTGCACGATCGCGTTGTCGCCTAGTTTTTTTTCGTTCTTCTAAAATATTCATTTGTATAAAGCAAGTTACGTTTTAAAATCAGTATAGAATTAAAATAACAAGAACAATAAAATATTTACATTGCGTTTTAAAAGGTCATATAAACAAACTACCAGTTTTTTTCCGAAAGTATACTCCGTTCGTACTCTTGATGATTCTTATATTAGTAACAAAAATATTTATATGAGAGGTTTATACATCTCTCTTTACATGAAGGATAAATGCCTACAATCCGCAAGTATATCTTTGTTTTGGTTAGCCTTGAGATTAATGTGTTGAGTTTATTAACCAAACGTCGGTTTTATTAGCCTACTTTCCCGTTAAAAACAAAAGAAAGACGAAAAAAGTATTAAAAGTAGCTTAATGCATCTAAAAAATATCGCCAAGTAAAAAAAAATATCGCCAAGTCCAAAAAATATCGCCAAGTAAAAAAAAATATCGCCAAGTCCAAAAAATATTGCCAAGTAAAAAAATATCGCCAAGTAAAAAAATATCGCCAAGTCCAAAAAATATCGCCAAGTTAAAAAAATAAAAAGGTAAAATGAATATCGAAAAATTAAAAATTTGAAAGTAGGGTATTGAGATGGGGAATTTGTGTGTCTGTCTGTCTGTCGGTCTGTCGGTCTGTCTGTCCCCCCTAATAACTTTTGAACGAACATTCCGATTTGGACAAATTTTTTTTTGTTGGAAAGATCTCGGCGAGTACAGCTCATTCCCGTATTTGATTTTTCGATTTGAACAATTTTTGGTTCAACTTTGAACCGTTCAAACAACCTGTCCCGCGATGCTAACTTTTGAGTGAACAGTCCGATTTGAACAAACTTTTTTTTGTTCGAAAGGTCTTATCAAGGATACTTCATTCCCGTATTTACATTTCCGATTTGAACAATTTTTTGTTCAACATTGAACCGCTCAAGCAAGCTGTCACCCCTAATAACTTTTGAGTGAACAGTCCGATTTAAATAAACTTTTTTTTTTGTTCGAAGGATCTCAGCAAGGATACTTCATTACCGTATTTAAATTTTCAATTTGAACATTTTTTCGTTCAACATTGAACCGTTCAAGCAACCTTTCCCCACCTAATAACTTCTGAGTGAACCATCCGAATGGAATAAACTTTTTTTTTTGTTGGAAAGATCTCGGAGAGTACAGCTCATTCCCATATTTGATTTTTCGATTTGAACAATTTTTAGTTCAACTTTGAACCGTTCAAACAACCTGTCCCACGATGCTTTCAGAAAAAAAATTTAACATTAGCACCTACGGGGAATTTAAGTTGAATGTTGATCCTGAACTTAAAGTCGGATTTCCTTCAAACTAACTTTGTAAGAAAATGGTTTTGATAAATAATGTTTGCAAAGTACTTTTCTGAGTAATCTTCTGTGAGGACTCTG
>JAXGGA010010292.1:0-47583 GCA_038373865.1 Uloborus plumipes | reverse complement strand
ACAGGTAATTTTCTCTTGTTGTGTATTATTTAACTTGTTCAAAAATTTTAATTACTTAGATCAAAAATAAGCATTTGAATACTGATTAGTATACGCTCATCGAAAATATTCCAATCAAATATCTTGTAATGTTCATTGTAAATAAATATGAAAAAGCATTTCAGCTAAAAATCAGATTAGTATAAAAAAAACTTTACAGAGTCTACTTATGTTAGCGTAGTATGATTAAGGGGCACACAGGGACGGATATAAATGAGGGGCGATGGAGGCGATCGCCCCTCCTTTGAGGACCTCTCCACCGGTAGTTTTCCGGTATTGAAACTCAAAAAATCTTTTAGACAATTTATAAATGTTGGGGGAAAGAGGTTTGATGCTCTCCCTCGGAAATATTTCGGAATTCAAGTCCGAAACTTTTGTGATTAATATTTGCGAACCAGTATACATAATAAAAAGTAAGTTATAAAAACCAATTTTCCTTCCCTTGAAAAATTCCTAGATTCGCTCTTGAGGGCATATTAGTATTTCCTTCAATGCATAAGCAATTTGTGGTACTGATGTCTTAAAAATCGCTCTGTGTGCTCACTCTTATCGGGAAAAGTATACGGAGTTAACAAGAAATTTTGTTAGATCTTTTTTATGTTATAACAAAAACAATAAAATGCGTAAAACTTACATGATTTATTTCCTCCAAATATGATACTCTTTACTGGATAGGACATGCTATACTGAACCGATGGATAGCTCTATACTTTATGAAAGGAGTCGCTTTCCACGAAGAAAGATCCTTCTCTAGCTGTTCTCCGAAAAAATTTCTTGCTCACATCATGTGGCAAAACAGATGGACACCCTTCCTCTCTGGGGATACACTACGGGGGGTCAGAGAGAGATTTTTTAGTGTCCATTGTTATGCAGCTGGACACTCATCTTTCCCCTTAAATGAGTTGGCAGGGAAAGAGGGATGGGTGTCGTTATCAGAGACAGGATCCTGAGAAAAATTTGAGATGGGGTAAAGTGTACAAAAGAAAATTTATTTCTTGGATAACAGGTTGTCACTTTCCCTGCTTTTAATGGCAGGTTCTCGATGGGCTAATTCTGATGTAATTCCTTTCTACAAAAAAAAAAAAAAAAGGATGTTCATACTTTGCTAATACTGTAACGTAAATTCCGTTATTTGGCATTGGAATATATTTAATGAAAATATTGGGGAGAGGGGGGGGGACTTTGTACTATTTCAAAATGTAGGAAAGGGGGAAGTGTCCCGTCCCCGTGCCATGACACCCGCGAGCTCAATGGAGATAATATTCACTTTAAGGCAGAGGTGTAATTCTTAGGGGGGGAAGGAAAGTGGGGGAACGTTTACTACAGGACTCAGCCCCCTGCGTCCCCCCCCCCCACAGCACGGACTAGACCACATCTTCGAGAGAGAACAGATTCGACCTCGATTTTAAAAGCCCTTCAAGGATCAAGTAACCTAACCAAGGAAAACACAAGAAACCCCCTCTAAGATTTATTTATTACTTCTCTTGTCCCTGTCAGAGCGAGGAGGGAGAGGGTGGGGTAGGAAAAGGGAAAGTCTCCATTGTTAAGTGGAGGAATTGGATCTTACTACGCAGTGATGGGTTTTGTAGGAGGAAAATGATGGCTCCAATAACGATGCTAAAAGCACCAAAAGACCGAGACAGCTTCATGGGAAAATAACTGAGACGGTCTTTCAAGTAGATACGGAAGTTTTTGTTATTTCAGTTGAGATTGGAGAATTTAATTTTGATTTAGAAAAGTCCCGATTTTTTTTTTTTTTTTTCAAAATTATTATTTTATAATATTGGGGGTCTTCTGGTGATTTGAAAATATTGGGGGGGACATGTCCCCCTTGTCCCCCCCGCCAACGACGGCCGCGTGTTTGGAAGTAGGAGCCCTCGTGTCAGATGGACGTTTTTTGACCCCGGTAACCTAGCTTTGATCCACTGTTGTTTCAAAGAGAGTTATTATGAAAAGGTACCAAACCAGTTTCAACTTCCCCTTGTTATCCTACGATGTTTTCGAAGTGAAAATAAGGAGCATCCCCCCCCCCCCCGGTTCTCTCCTACTTGGATTGGTATTGAGAAATGCATGCCTTTCATTATCAGTTGCTCAGCAGGGGATAAAAGTGGCCTGGGCATTGTAGAGACTAAACATATGATCTTCCACCTGTCACTTTGGGAGCAGTAACGAACGAACACTTGGTTTCGATCTGATGAGCCACTGTTAAGTTCTCAATCATTTCCTTAATCCTTGACTCAGGGTTTCTCTTGCTTTATTTACTGGGAGGGGCAGAGTTGTTTACACCAGTTTCCAAAGTAATTTGCCAATTCATAATGTCTATTCAGCAAAAAAAAAAAAAAGTCCGCACACTTCCTGTCTGCTATGCTTGGGCAAGCAAACTTTTTTGCAAAACGCAGCACTTTTTGTTTGCTTCTTTCAAAGAAATTAACAACTTAAAAAAGGTAGTTGTTTTGCTTTAATAGTTCTGCTTGTTTGTTCTATCATATGCAAATCAAAATGGCTTGCTGAGATGTTGCTGTTATAGATTTCTCTGGAAATGCAGAGTAAGGATTTTTCTCCCTGCTCTTGACTTAAACAAAAAGGAATTTATAATAATAGCAATTATTTGCGAAATGAACTTAGAACTGCAAACAGATAGCAAGGGTTGGAGAAAAAATGGGATTGCTTCTGATAGAGTGACCAGCTTTTTAAAATTATAGCCATCTGAGGTCTTTGGTGCTACTTTTTGACCTTATTTTGGCAGAAAATTATCTGTTGTTTTTTTTTTTTTGTGATTTTATCATATTCAGGAATAATTAATGTATTTTTCGTCTGTCTGTTAATATTGGATGTTCGGTATTGTCTGTTGTGCTATGTCTCTTTACTTTCGTATTTTTTTTCTCCGAATTTTCGGCGAATATGTTGGTCATTATTAATGACATTCATCATATAAACCTGATGAAATGTGATTCTAAATTTATTTGACTTTAATAAATTATTTTATTAACCGTTTTTTCATTTTGAAAAATGGGATCTCTGCATTTCATATGAAAATCAAATTTTACTTATTTTTCAAGCTAATTACTCTTTATTAGGAGGCAAATAAATGAAAATTCGCTTTATTTTCTGTGCAGATCATTATTTTAAAACTTTTAAAGCAACATTAACTGTTCTTTTATGAGTCTAAATGTTAAATACTGAATGGTCCGTTCATTTAATTTTTGTATTAATTGTGTTAACACACGGAAATAATATGTTTATCATAGACCTTTAAAATGCAGTTGTAAAAATATTTCACCAAATATTTCTACCACACCCAATTCGTTTATATGCCGTTTTGATGCCATCACTTTGAAAGCTGCAATCTCTTTGCATCCGCTACAGGAATCGGATTTTTCGCAGTTTCGATGTTTAATCCGCTGTTTAAAGAGGAAAACAAATGAAATTTATTTTTATTTTTGTTAAATTCAATTTTTTTTTCCAAAATTATGATTTTCACAAAATTATTTAGTTTTTCACAAAAAACGGACCCTGCAAAAAATCCTGGAGAGACCCTGATACTAGTAATTGCAGTGAAGCTTAATTTATTTTATTCAATTTTAAAGTTCAAACATTTGTTAAATATAAAATTACTTTTTACAACAACTTTGTACTTTGAATTGATGAATTTTTCAATGTAATTGTTAAATATGGAATTGTGTTACAAGTCATTCTTTTAATGTCTGTGAGCTTGTTAGTAGTTCTTTAAAACTGTCATTCATATAAATTTCCATCCAACAACAATCATATGTCAAAAATACCTTAAAATTGAATTAATAAAATTGAAATGATTTTATTTAAGATATCCTAAGTTTAATTTTGTAATTACTTATGCTGAAGCTGAACAATGCAAGAGGAAAAAATTTTGAAGGTGAGCTATTGAGTTAAAACTACATTATGTGCAGTTGTTTAAATGTTTGAGCAATTTTTTCTCATTGTTAACTAAAGTGTTCTTTAATGCATTTAAAAATGCACAACTCGGGAAAAAGCAGACTATAAATTTTGTTTAATTTAAACTCATTATTGGTTGAAATTAGTCATGTATATGCAAGTGTAATTTTTTTCATGCTTCAGTTTTAAATATTTGAGGGGGAGGGAGGCATAAAATGAACATTGAATCTTAAATAAATCTTCGATTTTACTTAGTTAATGGTTTAGAGTTTTCTAAAATGGTGTTTAACAAAAATGCTAAATTATGGCAACAATAAAGTTTTAACTGTACTTAATTAGCCAGAGACAAAAGAACCTTTCGAATGAAGAGACAGTACAACATGTAATGCGAAGAATTAACAGTAAGATATCTCACGATTGCTTTGAGACGACTCAATGCCTTTTAGTTAAAAAAAAATGCCCTAAACTTGAAAAAGTGCCCTTTTTTTAAAAACAGCACCCTGCCCTTTTTCAATCCTGGGGGAAGCTCTGTATATACTATTTAAATGTATTTGCAAAATAAGATTAAATCATGCTCCAATAAAAAATTATTTCAATCTGTTTTTCTTTTTTTTTTTTTATAAACACCAGTTGAAAGTAGTATGAGGAGGTAGTAGTACTTGGCGGGTACAATTTTTTTTTTCGTGTTGAAATAGATTTGATTTTTAACCCTGTTGGTGGTAATACCGAATGCATTCGGGCTATGTATAGAATTTCCATTTAGTGGAAGCGGCTTACCGATAACGGAGTGAGCTAAAAAATAATCTGAGCAAAACATTCATTTAAAATATATGAATTTAAAAATGAAATACACAATTAACGAATAAATTTAATGTGTCTAACTTGCGCACAAGAACATACACGCCAATTTTTCTTTTCTGGCACATATTTACTTTTTATTAGAAAAATAATGCGTACCCGAAATAAGTTCCTCCTACGGATTTCAGTACATTTACTTTTTTAACTTGACTCACATCACGAGTATGAATGCGATTTCGATTTGGTACATTAATGCAGTTATTACAACTCATTGCAGCAAGAACCGAGTATTGAGCGTTAGTTTCAATATTAATTCTCATTATTAGGGAAAATCATTAGGCAATACATCATTTCAGATAGCAACTGGAATATACCTGATTAACTCCGGAGATTTCACGTCTCTTTATTAAATGTTTCCGGTAACACAAATATGTGGATCGAAGTATTCGATTGATTTGATTTCATTACTTCTTTCTTGATTGCACAACGTTAAACTTCTACTTGTAGGTCAATCAAAAGCTGCTCTGGACCTAACGTCTGAGAAGAGTATGGAATATGTTCTAAAATTTCGATGAGCTAAAATGAATTTGTTCCAGGCGTAATTTTGAAGAGAGGAGTATTTCGGGTTCAAACTTTAAAATACATATTTTAAAAAATGTATTTATAAATTAAAGGGGCAAGTGAATAAAGGTTATTAGTGACAATTTTTTAAATTTCTAGAAAATGCTTTCAAAAAAAATGCTGTGTTATTTTTTTAATGGATTTTTCTTTAACGGGTAAAACGTGGTCATATTCTTAGTTATCAACCATTTCTGTGACTAAGGGGACATGATACTGATGGACTTATCACCTTCATCCGTGGTAAAAAGTAAGTTTTAAAAATTGTCACATGTCACCGTTATCCACTAGCCCCTTCAATTATGTTAAACAAAATAAAAAAAATACGTTGTTTCATTTTAATGTGTGTGCGTGTGTGCTTGCGTACTTTAATGAGTTGCCCCAATGGAAAGTGGGTATTTGTGATTGCGTCATAATGACTGCAATTAAAACAGCTTCACCGAATAGGTTATAGAAGGGAGTGAAAAGTTTGTGTTCAAATGAAAACAATAACAAGCGCTAAGATTAAATTAGAAATTTAAGCAGAAAAATCGACCCTAATTGCTGACCTCATGTTAAAACGAACTTCATTGGTTCGACTGAGCTACCGCAACCCCGTAAAGTTTGTTTTGTTACTTCACCAGTCTCGTTGCACAAAAACGACAATGCCAGACGCAATTGCATGTTGAATGCTACTATTAACTCTACTGTTAGGAATAATGAGTATTAAGTTTAAATTAAAACTTTGAAGAAACCCCGACCATGTCATATTTAGACGAACTTCACTGGTCAGAAAGCACTTGAAATTTAAATATGCTTAACAGTTTTCGAGAGGACATGGTAAACACGAAAAAAAAAAAAGACAATAAATACTAGAAAAATTTTGCTGGTCGTAAATACAGAATAATGAGGAAAAATTGAAAATCCCTTTAAAATCCTAACACTAAAATCAATTACATGTATTTTAATCGTTAACAGATAGAAACTGGCAAAAGAAAACATTTAAAATCTTTGAGGGAGTTTTTTCTTCGTCAGCCAACAATGACATCGGTTCCCTATGGTGTAAATTTAAGGTTTAGCCGCATTGCTAAAAAACGTAATAATTCGAGTTCTATATAGTATATAATATGAATTTTCCGAACGCATTCTATCAGACGCAGATTTTTTTTTTTTTTTTTTGCCTACTATTGTTTTAACTTTTTAAATGTGTTTTCGCTTCAAAAGTTGTAAAAATTGTTTTAAAGGTTTTTAATTAATTTCTCTATTTATTAATCTCATCCACAAACGCGGTTTAGCTTTTAGCACTCTGGATCAGCTCTTCTTTTAAACAAAACATTTTTTTTTCCAAACTTGGCCAATCCGTTTAGGCGCTAGAATGCCACAGATAGATACACAATATATAGATCAACAGATACACAGACACGTCAAACTTAGGACCCCCTTCCTTGTTGAATCGGGGGTTAGTAAACAAATGAATAAGCTACAACAAATTTTAGTTTTCCGAGCAATAAATATATTTTCACTTTAAGAGCTTTTTTTTCGTATAAAGCACAATGCATTGTCACAAAAAAAAATAAGCTGGAAATGACATTCATTTTATTAAGAGATCAAATTGCTGCTCTTTCTATTTAAGTAGAGAGAAAGAAAGTGATTTTCTATTAAGCAGCAATACCATAACATTCCGGTCAAAATTATTAGTACACATTTACGGATTAGAAAACTAATCTTTTTTTGGTTTCCAAACGATCCATTAAAATAATGAATTTCATTAATTCTTCATCACTTTCAGTCCTACAAAGTATCAGCAGCACATTCATACGCAACATGACCTTAATCATTACGCTATGAATAGACACATATTGTTACGCTCCAGATGACCTAATTCTGGTTTTGCAATGTTCATTAATGGTTTTTATTCCCGAATGATACCCATTATCTTAACGAAAAAAATGTAACTTTTGTAGAGAACAGAAAGTGATTTTCTGCTAAACCTCAAATTATTGCATTTATTCGAAAAAATTATACACTAAAAAAAATAGATGTAGCTTTTACGGTATAATACAGCTAATTTTACAGTCATAAACTGTAAAATTGCAAATTTTAAAGTAGTAACCTGTAACATTGCTAGTTTACTGAAATACATTGTAAAATTGCTAGTTTCAGTTTATTACTGTGCATTTTACTGTTTTAAACTGGAACCTGTGCTGCCAGTATTATGCTGTTGTTTTTGCAGTATAATGCAGCAAATTTTATGGTTAAATTGCTAATTTTACAGTAATAAACTGTAAAAGTGCTAGTTTTAGTTTATTACTGTGCTTTTCTAGTTTTGAACTGGATCCTTTGCTGCAGGATTATACTGTAAAAACAACGGCGTTTTTTTTGCAGTGTAAGAATTAGTAATTACATCGACGTTGCAGACTTTGCGACATTTAGTTCAATATTGCAAAGAAACTTGTAATATATCGCTAGACATAAGTGTAAACAAGAAGTTCTGTCAAGAACTAAACGAGCCTACTTTCCCGTAAATCGACATCGGCATTCTCGCATCTGATCATTATTCTCTTGATTATCTGAAACTGAAAATTATGTCAAACATACCTTTTTAGCACATAGAGCTGATTTCGAAAAGCAAAATATACCCCTCTCATCAGATGAAATAGACACGTAAAAAGTAATTAACGAATAAATAAAGCTTTGTCGCACCTTTTAAAGAGTGCAACTGTTACAGTTCCTCCGTAGAAAAAATCCTACATTGTTTTCAAAAAAAATAAATAATAATAATAATAAAATAAATAAATAAATAAATAAAAGTACAAAGATCATCAAAACGTATTTTATCAAAGAAAGAAAAAAAAAGAAAAAAAAAACTCGTCCGTTAATAAAATGTCTCGAATTTCACTTTTAATCGGTTGCCAGTTGTTAAATATAAATAAAGAATAAAATGTTCTCGTGAATGAAAAATTTTTGTTACAAAAAAAAATCGTCTGTCAAAAAAAAAAATAATAATAATAATAATAAATAAAATAAAACAAATGAATAAATAAACAAAAAATCGTCTGCACAGTCAGTCATTTTTTTTTCTGAGCCTGCATTTCCGCCACGTTTGCGGAGTCGGAGTCGGAATCAAAGTCCTCACAGAAGATTACTCAGAAAAGTACTTTACAAACACTATTTATCAAAACCATTTTCTTACAAAGTTAGTTTGAAGGAAATCCGACTTTAAGTTCAGAATCAACATTCAACTTAAATTCCCCGTAGACGCTAATGTTAATTTTTTTTCTGAACGGTTCAATATTGAACGAAAAATGGTTCAAATCAAAAAGCGAAATATGGAAATGTATGGGAAAGCCTCTGCGAGATCTTTCAAACAAAAAAAAGTTTATTCCATTCAGACGGTTCACTCAAAAGTTATTAGGTGGGGAAAGGTTGCTTGAACGGTTCAATGTTGAACGAAAAAATGCTCAAATGGAAAATTTGAATAAGGTAATGAAGTATCCTTGCTGAGATAATTCGAACAAAAAAAAGTTTGTTCAAATCGGATTGTTCACTCAAAAGTTAGCATCGCGGGACAGGTTGTTTGAACGGTTCAAAGTTGAACCAAAAACTGTTCAAATCGAAAAATCAAATATGGGAATGAGCTGTACTCGCCGAGATCTTTCGAACAAAAAAAAGTTTATTCCATTCGGACTGTTCACTCAAAAGTTATTAGGTGGGGAAAGGTTACTTGAATGGTTCAATGTTGAACCAAAAATGTTCAAATTGAAAATTTAAATACGTTAATAAAGTATCCTTCCCGAGATGCTTCGAACAAAAAAAAATTGTTTAAATCGGACTGTTCATTCAAAAGTTATTAGGGGTGACAGCTTGTTTGAACGGTTCAATGTTGAACGAAAAATTGTTCAAATCGAAAATGTAGATACGGGAATGAAGTATCCTTGAAAAGATCTTTCGAACAAAAAAAAGTTTGTTCAAATCGGACTGTTCACTCAAAAGTTAGCATCGCGGGACCGGTTGTTTGAACGGTTCAAAGTTGAACCAAAAATTGTTCAAATCGAAAAATCAAATATGGGAATGAGCTGTACTCGCCGAGATCTTTCCAACAAAAAAAAGTTTGTCCAAATCGGAATGTTCATTCAAAAGTTATTAGGGGGGGACAGACAGACCGACCGACAGACCGACCGACGACCGACACACAAATTCCCCATCTCAATACCCTACTTTCAAATTTTTAATTTTTCGATATTCAATTTACCTTTTTATTTTTTTAACTTGGCGATATTTTTTTTACTTGGCGATATTTTTTAGATGCATTAAGCTACTTTTAATACTTTTTTCGTCTTTCTTTTGTTTTTAACGGGAAAGTAGGCTGAAAAGGATGCCATTCAAAGATTCAATTATTATATCAGAAACATTGTTTCCTTAATAACTTATTGTTTTTCTAAAGCTATTACTTTGCACCATCTAAAGACGCCGTGGAATTCAATGTTGTTCAGCGGAAATTTAAGAAGAAAGTTATACTATACACACAGGCGTTATTAATGTGCGAGATTTACCATAAGAAACCATTTTTTATACCCCTGGTCATGACAAATTGTATCCGATTATATTGACCCCATGGTTAATTTACATAATAAACCACAATAATAAACCACGTCTCCTTGTAAATATACAAGGAGATAGGGTTTATTATTTTTTGGCTATTCTAAAAAAGATACTCTCAGTTTGAAAAAGAACAATGTCAGTAGACGTAGTATTGTTTAATCATGGGTTTTTATACTTTATGAACCATGTGCGGGAATTTTTCTGCTGAAAAACGCTTTAACCTTACAAATACCGCACAAATTAAATGCTTCAGATAGTTTTTAAAAGTAATTTTTTACAATGGAACTTCATTTAAGTGTACTTTTTTTCAAAATTGTATGTTGTTTCTTACATTTTCTGATCAACGTATTGCATGCTAGTGTTTTCCTCGTTTTTTTCTACTCCACTTCAGTGAGCAAAAATGTAAGAAAAAAGCTATGACTGCAACATTTACGTTTTGATATTAAAGACTAATGCTAAACAAGTTTATTAACAGCTTAAAGACAAAAAACTTCAAACTATTTATTTTAGTCTAATGTTCAGAACAATCAATGAAACTTGTTCTTAAAGCCCGTTTTTGACATGATTGCTCAATTTGTTGAATCTTACTGCAAACAAAGATACTTTTTAATTAGAAACCACACTAGACTTTTTTTTTTTTTAATTTTTGTCTCATTTATTTTGACTGTTCAAATCACAGATGAATGACGTTTATCTAAAGAAAAAATGATAAAAAAACTCATATGTTATGAGCAAAACTATTCATTAAAAAAAATGTTCGACAGACTTTGTCCCTAACAATGTATGGCCGGACGGGGCCAAACAGAAAAACATACAAAGAGACAAGTAAACCGATACACTCATAAATTTGTTGCTTTTTTTAAGCTCCGAAAAAGATTAAAGTTTCCATCTTCAAAATCTGATTTTTTTTAAAGTCAATAAGCTTGTAAGTAATTATAGTCCATACTGGTTGCGATAATCTACTTATGTCGATGCTTTTACTACACTGAAAAGAATTTTAGTTTTGTGAGCAATTAGCTTTGATCATTAAGAACCAGAAGTAATGGACAAGATTTACGGTTCGCATTCAATTCATTTTATGTTTTCGCTAATGCAGCAAAAGTTATGAAAAAAAATGGAGACTTCGTTCTTCTTGCTTTTATCATTTGCGACCATAAAATTGGTTAATTGTCACAGTAGAAAGATTTTTTTATCCACTTTCTTTTGTTTGAAGAAAGAATTTATTTCTGGAAAAACAAAAAATAAACTCTTTTCCACTACACTGCAGTTTTTATGACACTACTAGTTCGTATGAAACTTCAAACATGTATCTTAAATGATAACAATGTATCATCACTAAAATTTGAGTTTAAATACGACTGGTAAATAAATGCGAAAAGTATTGTAACGTTGAGTCGTTCATTGATTGTGCAGCAATAAGGAAAATGGGAAGAACGTTCAAAAATAAGGAATTTTTTTAAACGAATATGTGCACATGTCAAGATTTTACTGGAAAATAATGCAGAACTCTGCAGTTGTCTAAAGTGACTGAGTGAATGCTTACTTGTGAAAAATTCTTTTGAAAAACAAATTATTATTTTAAAAAAATGACTGAGGAAAAAACTCTGCTTAAAATGGATTACTTGTTTGTTGTTTTTTTTTCCATAGAACAACAAAATCCTTTCAAAACCGGATCGTAAAAAAAAAACAAGCATAAAAGCTAAAATACTAATAGAGTCTTTTAATTTGTCTGAAAAGGATAAAAAGCAACCCCACCCCCTCTTTTTCTTTACTCAAACGGCACTTTTGTGATTATAAATAACATGACAATAATATATTTTTTTTAAATCTCGGTATATGTTTTTTCTTCAGCAACTTTAAACTGAAATAAAATTTATTTAACGTAAAAGAATGGTAACTAAAATAAAAGGCTTATGTGCTATTGTATACTAGGTTGGAGCGGAAAAAAAATTTTTTTTGGAGTCTTAATTTAAAAAACCAGCCAAAAGCTGTGCATTTGTAAGTACAATACACTCTTAAAATATTATCAAGTTTTAAAATCTCCTTTAGGGTCCTACCAGGGCTTGAAGTTCTATAAAAATACGAAACAATGGCAATTTTTTTTAAAAATACAAATAACCACCATTTTGTTCCAATATCATTAAAATGCTTCCTTTTAATACTCTTTTCATGCATCTTCAAAATTATTTACATTCTTTGGGGTATTAAGTTCGTACATAAACCATAAAGCTCCGTGAATTTAACCGAAAATTGACTTTTTTTACCATTTTTTGCACATAGCAATAATTCTAATTTTGTAGTACAGATACTATTTTTTGCAATGAACGGGTAAAATCTAGATTTTAGTTAAAAATGCAATTATATTTCGTTACATTAACAGCCCAGAACCCACTACAAGAAGGTAGTTGCATTTCGGGTGTCATTCTGCCTCTTCCATCCACCCAGCCACGTTATTTACATATTTTCAATTCATGCATGTGAATGCAATTACTATCTGATTTTAAACAAGTTTCTCCTTTTAAATCAAAGTTTGAAGTTGGACTCATGACTCAGTTTTGTCATTGATGATTGCGGGCCATAAAGTTTTTCATTTAAATTCATATCTTGTCTCTTCCTTCAATTGAAATCTACCGTCTCGCTAACCAGTTTTATAACCCTTAAAACAGTCGGAGTGTAGAAGAGGTTGAATCACTGGTAAAGTACAATTTGTTTTTGAAAAGTTAACTTATTAACCGTTGCAATAACTCGGTGGAAATATCGAAGCTTTAAAAACGGATTTAAAAAACGAGTAAAAGTACTTGATGGACATTGCCAATGTAATACAGAAATAAACTGACTCACTATAAAAATCAGACCTTTTAGTCATCAGTTTCACTAACTCGAGCTAACAGAGTTATGAAACTGTTAATTTTCAAGCTGAATTTCTAATGAGATGAAGCTACTCGTCAGTTATATCGTTAAAACATATGCTTCAGTATGGATCAAAAAATAAGAAATTTAAAAAAAGAAAGAAAATTTCCGTGAAACATGGAGCTGTAATCATATTTAAAATTACTCATTCTATAAAAGTTTCAAACAAAAACAATAAATTGTCTAGTCAACACGTGTTTACCTACCTCCCCATATGTCAAATAAAAAAAATCTCATAGCTCGAGCTTTCAAAACTTATCATTTAGTTCTCATTTAGTTATCAAAGTGTTTTCCGATCTTGTGTATGCCTTTCTGTAACCCAACTCCTTTACAGTTTGACTGTACAAGTTCTCAAAATTAACAAGGCAGCCATTTCTTCGAATCACTGGATCCACGAAGCAGAAAAGATTATCAATCAAATGAGTTATAGATTGTGCAGCTTTCATTATGCCTACAATTAGATGTCTCACGGAAATTTTCTTTCTTTTTTTAAATTTCTAAATTATTTAACTTTGACTTTAAGACCTCATAACTGACTTGAACACGAGGGCAAATATTTTTTTCGTCAAAAATGTCTCAATGCTCTCTTTCGATCGATAATTATTCAATTTTTTTTATTATTGCACTATACAGGGTGACAAGAAATAACTTGGACGAAGTTTCAAGCCAAACATCTGTAAATACCACTAAATTTATAATGATATTGTGATAGGTAATCGATCCTAGAAATCTACTAAATAGGTTTAAGTAAGTTAGTTGGGATAATCATTATGGTTCACAAGCGATCTGCCTTACATGAATTACATAAGCAAGAAATGAAAATATATGAAATTGTTCAACGATTGAAAGTGGCTAAACGGGCGGTTTCCTGTGCAATTAAAAGGTTAAAAAAAATCGGACACGATGGTGACACGTCAGTAAAAAGGGGAAAACGCACAGTTAACACATCAAAAGACCGGAAAGTGACCAAACAGCGAGTTAAACGAAATCCTATGATTTCAATGAGAAAGGTTTAGAGGGATGAAGATCAGTAGAGAAACCACTCGTTTGATGGCAAGAATTGAGCTCGATCTTCTCCCTTACAAAATGAAAGAGGTTTAAAAGCTAACAATCAAGAACAAACGCTCAAGAATTCAAAAAAGGAAAGAACTGTTGAAGCGGGCCGCAGATAATCGATGGAAAACATTGGCCTTCACAGATGAGAAACTTTTCTTAATTAAACAAGCTCAAAATAGCTATAATGATAGAGTTTGATCAGCAGAAGCACCTGGAGCTTCTTGATTTGTTGGTGGCGTCAACGAGCCCTATCTGCAATGGTTTAGGGTGGGATACGGGCAAGTGGGAAAAATCCACTTGTTTTTGTTGGTCAAGGGATAAAAATTATCAGCTGATATACCAAAAACTCATTTTGAAAGATGTTGTCTTACCTTGGTCGCAAAAGTTCTTTGAAAACCAAAGATAAACCTTTCAACAAGATTTTGCACCTGCAAACAAAGCTATAAAACACTCAAGATTGATGCAAGACGCATTTTCCGAACTTCATTGGAGCTCAAGAATGGCCCCGTATTCCTCAGATTTGAACAAAATGGATTATTCTGTTTGGTCCATCTTGGAGACAAGGGTGTGCACTGAACCTCATAAAACTTTGGCATCCCTATAAAAATCTTCATGGAAGGAATGGGACAAAATATCAATAATTGAGTTGCGGCCAGGTGACACGTCTAAAGCTCTATGTCAACGTTAAAGATAGCCACTTTAAAAACGTTTAAATATATTAGACAAAATAATGTATTCATGCTTATTTTGAAGTTTGGTTGTAATATTTTCATTAGTTTTAAAGTTATCATATACGATGTGTGTCCAAGTTATTTCTTGTCACCCTGTACTTGCAGGTTCCCTAGTTAAAACTCATTGACACATATGTAATATTTATTTCACTATTATGTTATTTTTTTCCAGTGTCAGTAGTCCATAACAATATTTCTGCAGCAAAATAATGTTCCAAGTACATCAGACTGATGTAGAGTCATTTTCTTCTCCTGTCTAATGTGCCGGCAGTTCGAGCTCTCATTTCCTAAATGTGTCTTCAAAGCTGATGAGAAGCTATCCAGCTAATGTGTCATTTCTTCTCGTGCAGCTGCGCCGTGAGTTTAATTCTTACGTCAGCATGTTTCCTGTTTTCTCTGGACAGTGCAATCTTTCCAAATTAAGAACGGAGTAATGTTTACTTGGGAAAATTCGTTAATAGAAGTAACTGTACAGTGTACCACTGTTTGAGCAATGTACAATACAGGAGTTTCTCGTTTAGCACGGTATTTGTGAAACACAGCTTTGATATTTACACGGTGCAAAATTTAGGATTTTTGTAATGCGGATTCTATATGAGTGATTCCATACCAACTCACCGAATGGGGGTCGCACGAACGACTCGAATTTTCTTTTAATTTTGCACACATGTTGATCATATAGAGGCATGGAAAAGTCCAAATTGTTAGGTTCCTGCTCCACTTATTTTCTGAGATACATGCCCTCAAAGTTTGTCCGTCACGTCAAAATACTAAAAAAGTGGTGTTATTTAATCATTTTTTATAAAAAGTCGTACTCATGCAAAAAAAAAAGTGTTAGATATCTATGGAAACTAGTTACTCCAGGCATTCAGAAAAAAATACTCGAATGTTCATAATGAAAATTGCTAAGTTACAGGGCTCTTTGAAGTTGTAATCACAAAAACTCTATTTTGCCGATTTTGCTAAAATTGAGGTATTTATTCCAAAAAAAGGAAGACATAACCAAAGGTTTACTCACTTTCTGGTAGTGTACAGAAGTTTACTATGAATGGTTACACAATGCATAACTTGGATTTCTCACTCCTTGGAAATATTTAAGCTTAAAGCTAAGCCATAAGGCAAAAACATGCGTTTTTGGCCATCTTGGCAGCCATTTTTCTCATAAAGGGGGAGCAGTAGAAACTTTAATTTTTTCTTTTAGACAAACCACTGATATGTTAGCTATTCACAGAAAAAAAGTTTACTTTTGGTTATTTCTTCCATTAAAAGATATCCTGCTGACAGTATATGCATGTTTTTCGCGACGACCATATGCTTTTGTTCCCCCTCTCATGGACTTAAAATTAATTAAACCAAAAAATAACGATATATTTATTAATAGCTGTATTATATACCCAATATGTCACATGAAATTTAATTTATTAAATCATTGAACAATAAATTAGATAATTGATGAAAACAATAAATAGTATTTCTCTGATGCCTGAGCATTATGCATTCATAATTATAAAGCACTAAATACTTTCTTGAGAAATTAATTAACATAAAGGAGCTCTAAATATTTATATTATAAGCAATACCCAATCTCATATGTATTATGTAGTACAAAACTTGAATTTATTGCACCGTTTAGTGCTAAAGTTTTGGTATAATACGACTTTAAAATTATAGAATTTCATTTTCGTTAAATTCACTGTTTAGAAATGTATGATATAAACGGAAAAAATATTTTTATTTTGTTTTATGAAATTTATGCGAAAAATTGTGCCCGTCTCCTGCTTGGTTTTCCAGTATAACATTCTAACTTTCAACTTCTTTTTCTCTCATCGGTGTTCTCAAATCAAAGCAAAAAAATTAAGATAAATAGGTTCCAATACATAGTAACAAAATAACGACATGATTGAGCAACATTTGGTAAATGATAAATAAATAAAACATCAGCAATAAAGGATTTTTTTTTTTTTGTTTCCTTGCAGTTGCGCAAACAAAACTTCGCATTTACATTAGCGTACTTTTTCGTAAATTAATTTACTTTTTTGTTCGTATGTTTCATAAAATCAAAATTTCAGCTATCATAAAATTTACAAAACAAGACTTTGTTTCAACAAAACTCGGAACACATTGCTCTATTTTTTTTTTTATTTTAAAGTCTCTCATTACTCAATTTTGATAAAACAAGGTAGATATTGCCACAATTTATGTTATGGCAATATATACCTTCTTGTATCGAATTTATACTACTCTTTTACATAATTATATATAAAAAATAAGTAAAAACATAATTTAAATAAATGAATAAGTCCCGCCTAACACGGTTTTAATGTAAAACGTTACGACGTCACCGTGCTATACGAGAGACAATTGTATTTGACGAGGTTTCGCTTTGAATTTGAAATATTTGAGTTTTACAGAAACTGCCTTTTTAAATGCCACTTTCCATAGAGTTAATTTACCCTCCTCCGTTCATAGAGTTTCACATAATAGGTGTTTTGGAAAAAATATATGTTATGGCAAAAGTTACTTTAAAAGTTACCTTTCTTTACTTAGTATCTGCGTCATCCGACTTTGCATGTCTAAATCTAAAATAAAAGTTATGTCAAATGACGCATGTTCAAAAATCTGCCTTAAATGAAAAAATACAGTGCAAAATTTCACCATCATAATAATAACAACATTTAATAAAAATTTCTCACTCAAATTTGGGCATTTATTCCAAACAATTCCCATTCGAGTGAAGAATCTTCGTAAGAAAAGTAAACACTTCCGTAAAAATCAAAATTCCTATCAAATTGTACCAGAAGCAGCGTGAGCAGCATTTTGAATCATGTGATATATCTCAAAGCATGTTTCAATTAGCAGCACTAAGCAAGTTTTTTCTACTCATAAAAGTATGAGACATAAACGAGAAAACTGTCGCTGTAATGAAGATTTTTAAATTTTACCACGAAAGTTTATCATGTTTAGCATCAGAAAGTAAAAATTTTAGTTCTTTAACAGCTTTTTATACTTGGTTTTTAATTATCTATCATCACTCATCAAGCTTTATTAATAAGCAGTGCAGAAGGGGTTTATAGGATATTTTTCTACTGAAAAGACGCTCAATTAAAAATTAATCAAGCGAGCGTAATGTTTTAAGCTATGTGTGTTCACTCCTTTTTTCATTTTTATGTATTTCTTTTTTTCCCCTTTTTTTTCAATAGTGCGTTTTTTATTTTCCTTCACTAAGTTCATTAATTATTTTTGGCATAACATTTTGTTTAAACTCACCCGTTGGATTAATACTTGATACATATCAGGTTTTCAGAAAAACTAGTTTTTCTGAGTGCTGCTTCTTTATTATATTATGGTACAGCCACACACATTGTCGCAGTGCACAAGTCGTTCTAGAGACAAAAATTAAGATATTTCTAAAAATTCGTTTCAAACAAACTACTTTTTTTTTTCCAGGCAGAAAACACAATCATTCATTAGATAATTCTAAACCAGTGTTTTCCATCCTTTTTGAGCTCATCGCCTTCTTCAAGACGCTGACTGACACCTATCGCCCCCCCCCCCCCCACCCTTCTTTCTTCCACGACAAAAACCATCATAAGTTGGCGCAAGTGAACATCGCAAAATTATTTAAAATATAAGTACCTAACTTTAATCTGAAGCAAAATGTACGCAATGAAGTAATTATAACCTATCACTTTTAAACAAAAAATACTAATGAATAAAAAAAATAATACTTTTTTTTTTATCTTTCACAAAGCTGACAGATATAAATATGCATTTGAAGGGTAACATTTACCTAAGATCACCAACTTACTTTTTAAAAAACAGAAGTACATTTTTCAAGAAATTAATTTCTTTTCTACTCTGGAATCTGGTTGAATTAAAAGCATTGAAAGTTAAAATTTGAAGGAAAATAAATTTAAAATCTGAAAATTCATAAAACTGATAAAATACTTCCTAAAGTTCATCTGAGTGCAATGAGGGGACGAGGGTCAGCTGCACTGGACCCCTACCTGTCATATGGGATAGATAAGGAGGAGGGCCATGTGACGAGAGAGAAACACACCTGTCGTCGGCCATTAGGCCCCATGAAATTGCAGACTGCGAATTTTCTACTTTTGCTTAAAGGTACAAATTAATTGCCAAAAATGAAAGGGAAAACATTTCAATACCTGTTCTATTAGTGAATTTGCCTTTATTTTTTTTATTTATTTTTTATTATTCTGTTTGTTTCGTATTATCATCTTTTCATATCTCTGTGTTTTGTTAGTCCCTTGTCTTGCTGTTTTTGTATTGTACCCTGTTATTTGTCTTGTACTATTTTTATTACATGTAATGTTTTGGTATCTTGAATAAATTTGGACACCGACTCCGACTGCCGGCTTACGAAAAGACCCTGGCAGCAGGCCCGTCATTTAGGAGGGGGGCAGGGGGCGTCAATTGCCCCACCCCCTGACTTTGAGAAACCAATGTATTTACACATAAGTGGGCGTGGTTTTTTATGTTTTCCAATGAAATTGCATTGTGTTTGGACCCTTTGCCCCCCCCCCTGAAAAAACTTGAAATGACGGCCCTACCTGACAGTCGGTAGGTGTACTACCTATTCTATCATATACATTGTTTTTATTTTATTAATAGTAATTTTCTAATAAATTTCTAGTTTGCTCACTTTGAAAAAAATATTCATCTTAACTACTTCATTTTGCCCCACGTTCTCTTCCAATTCTTTTCAAATTTTACAGAGAACTTCCCAGATTCTCCCCTCTTTTGAGCTCACGGTAACCCTGAAAGAGAGAACAAAACATTCTATTAGCTAAATACACGCAAAATCACTAAATAATTGTACAATTCTATATAATATTGCTGCCCTTTTCAATCGATTGCATTAGTAACCAAATGGACAACGAATTATGACTATTGACAATACGAAAAGAAATTCTGTGTACAAACGATTAAAATTTTCCTATTTAAAAAAACAAAATTTTAAGCTACATGAAACATTCATATGCAAAAACGTATAAATATTATGTGTTTCATTTTTGCTTGGAAAAGAATATTTGCATTTATACCTCCAACTAATATGTTCCTGTTTTGTTCTAGATAATATTGGAAACCTTTTTACACATGGCTCTGCAAAAAGCCCGAAGAATTATTTATTATTATATCTTTCCCGCAAAATAGAGAAAAAATACTCCAAGACAATTAACTTCACAAACGCATAATGCATTCTATCGAGCAGGAAAACAAAATGCCACGACGCTAAAGTGGTTTTTTGGATTCATATCTTAAGTAACATTAATGTCTCGCGATAAATGGGTTACGAATTCTATTACGCAAGCTGTCCATTAGCTGTATTGCTTAATGTTCGGGGGTAATTATTCGAGAAATACTTTCACTTTTTACTCTCTGGACGTTATCGGGGGATAATAAGATTAACTTTTGCTGCGTGGTTTCAGAGCTATAAATGTTTAATGAATGGCTTTCGAGTCACTTTTGTGTTTGACTAATGCAAGGCGAAAAGAGATGTATTAAGCAAGATATTTATCTCCTTTTATGGAAATTCAATTTTTAGTCAATTTATTAATGATGTGTAATTCTTGAGTTGTTAATAATTTCTATTATTCGAACTCATTTTATTGAGGTGTCACTTAGTGTCAGAAATTACTAGTGTCTTATTACTGGTGCTCATGATACGTAAAAAATATATGTTCGCAATATGTTTTGTTGAATTTGTACTTTCTGACTCAATGCAACAGTGGAACAAATTTCGGTTCTGAGTAAGTACTTGAATTAGTAGTTACAAATAGCGTGAAAAATAGGCCAATTTCTCCACCCCTCTTTAAGCCATTGTTACCAAAGTGAAATCAGCTCCTGCATCCTTTATAGAATCAGCACCTGCCTCTACCTGTGGACTAGTTTGTGTCTTTATCCACCAGTTACTTCCTCAGATATAACACTCACATATCACGAAGAAAACGTTGGACTGCTCAACTCTTTGGAGCAATTGGGGACGAAACTCAATTCACATAGGGGGCCCATATATGTACCGAAATTCAATCGATTTCATTTGGTACAAACACAGACGCGCACAGGGACAGACAAACTTCTTCCAAAATTTTTCAAAATGGAATTGGCACACCCCAAAACGTGTAAATCAGTAAAAATTCGAAAACATTCACGAATCCAGTACTTCCTTCTGCTACAATCAGGTAAACGGTTCTTGTCTTAATCTTCTTCTAGCATTTATTTGGTCAATTGCATTTTTTATAAACGAGAAGACAGACAACTAAGGAAAAATTCGAAATTTCAAGTTTCTGCATTTGTTTCCTTAAAAACTTAAATTTAATTATTTCCAGTTTAGTTACCAAGTAACAAATAATTCAGCATGTAAATACGGGTATTCTTCTCGATTCTTGCAAAATATATTTTGTCTTAATCATGTCATTTTTAATGCATCTCATCTTATCACAACGTCCCCGCCCCCAATATTTTAGCTCTACTTTGAAACGTTGATCTGGGATTTCAAATACTTGAAATAACTTTAAAGTTTGTGGAGGAAATTTATTGCAAATTTTAATAATGAATATTCTCCCGATGGAATCTTGTCTAAAGTATTCCTCATTTAAACCGAAAGTAATCGAAGCCTGGAACGGATGCTTTTAAGATGTCTACATTGATAATCGTCTTCATTACACTCTTACTAGAAAATACACTATCTTTTAATATCAGAACAGTTACTTAACAACATGCTATCTGCAAAATAAAAATGTTCGCATTATGCAACGGAAAAAGCCTCTGATTTTAACTTCAATTATTTTTAATTCTTATTCATTACCATTTTAGGTATCCAGACTCTCACTCTTTTTAAAGTGGTTTAAAATAGATAATCCAGTTTTTGTATTATAGCGTCTGTTTCTTCGTATGTGTGTTTGTTTGTGTACGTGTGTTTACATACTTATAGTATTTATATGGCTGATTATATTTTCTTTCATTTAGCCTTAGTATCTTTCATTTAGCCTTAGTTATTTCAAGTGGCCTTGTTTTGAGAAATAATGACATTTAATCGCACAAACTAATTTGTATTGGTCAATATTTTTACCTTGTGACATTAGATATATGAAAAACTTCTGCTTTTCCAATAAAGTGTAACACAGGTATGTGCGTATTTCTGCGAAACATATTGTCTTGTGATAATCTAGAGCAGTGTTTCCTAGCCTTTTTGAGATCATTTCCCCCTTCAAGAAGCTGGCTGGAACCCCTCCCCTCTTTCTTCCTCGAACAAAACTATAAGTTGGCGCAAGTGAACATCGATATTATTAAAAATATAAGTACATACCTAACTTTAATTTGAAGTAAAATATACGTAATAAAGCAATTATAACCAATCACTTTTAAGTGAAAAACATAAATTAAATAAATAAAATGCTTTTTTTTCCTTCCACAAAGCAAACGGGTAAGCATTTGAAGGGTAACATTTAACTAAGATCATCGACATACTTTTCAAAACACAGAAGTACATTTTTCAAGAAATTATTTTCTTTTCTATACTTTAATCTGGGGAATTAAAATCATTGAAACTAAAAATTTGAAGGAAAATTAATTGAAAGTCTAAAAATTCATAAAATTGACAATGAATGGCAAAGTACTTCTTAGGTTCATCTGAAGTGCAAGGAGGAACCTCTTGAACTTCAATTTGTTTTTTTTTTTTTCTTAACTTGTGATTAATTGTCTGAACTCTGTGCAACCGGTTTCGTAAATGTTTACAATTTCTATTTTCGCTACCCTTTCATCCTTTATTATTATTGTTTTCTCTCCTAAATACCCATCGCCCGTCTATATCAGTCCTTAATAATTTAAAGTCCCTTTGAGCAGCCAAATCGCCCCTTTGGGGGAGATTGCCCCCTGGTTGGGAACCACTGATCTAAAGTTTGATTGTTTGCATAAATTTTATAAATAAACTCATTTTAAAATTTCCTTTCGCCTCGAAAATTTTTAGAACGATAAGTTTTGCAATATCTCAGATAAATTACTAGAATTTACAGTGGAAAAAATGTAAAACAATTGCTATATAAACATAGTTAGGAAGAATGCTTTGTTGATATAAGATTATTTTTGTGTTGGGACATAATTTTTCCTCATTTAAGCTTAAGTATAGTTTTTGACTGTAGACAGATATCATTTGTCTTTATTATTTGCTATGTACCATAATTTTATTTAGGACACAAAGTATTCATTTCCCAAAAACATTACGCCAATTTGACATGTGAGGGTAAAAAAGGTTACTTCGCTCAAAAAAAGAAACAGAAAAGGCCTTGTGAAAGAGCTTTTACTCCTTTTTTTTCGCTTAGGTTTATGTTCCAGCTTTATATATACTATACATTAAAAATTCGACACTAGACAACTTTTTAGAATCTCATATTCATATTTAATGGATCAAAATTGCGAACTACAGAGCATTTCGCCTGACTTCCATTCTTTTCCGAATTTAAGGAAAGCAAAAATGTAATAGGTGATTAATAATTTCTACGAAACAGGCCTTCAAAATGCCTTTCGCTGTAAATAAAAAATTAATCTCGAAATTTAAAAGACAGTTTATCAACCAAGCTTACCAAAGTTAGGACAAAGTTTGATGCAAAGGAAAAAAAATGGTACCTAATTACGTTTTCGAAAAGTGGTTTTTTAAGTAAAACATTAATAATTGATTTCCGTGTAATACAAATTGTTTGTATACACTTCCTGGCTTTTTCTCAAGATTCATGAATGTTTTAGGCGTTCTTTTAATAAAAAGAAATTGTAAGTTAGTGCATTTTGAATTTTTTTGACGGCTTTCTGAAAATATTTTCTTAATGTATGCTTTCTTTTCTAGACGAGTATGCTATAAAACACATTTGTTTTTAGGGTGAGCAATGAATAATGATAAATTTATGGATTTCTTTTAAAACTGTAATTCAGTATTAAAACATTAAAATAATCAACTTATAAGTATAATTATAAAAAGGTGAGTTTGACGTTTGACTGTTCTTAATTCTCAACGAACATGCTTCAGTTAATTTAATGTGTTAGTTAACTTAATAAACTATGTTGTTTAAAATAATTACACGTACTGTCGGCCCCGCTTAATCGGGTAACGGATAAACGAATACCTCGCTCATACGAATAAATCTCCCCGGAACCGATGCCATAGACGCAATGTTAAGATCCCCGCTTAATCAAACACCCCGCTTAATCGAATTTTTTTCTTGGGACCGACAGTATTTGTTTAATCGGAGCAACAGTACCAAAAACAAAAACATTCTATTCTTTAAATGTGTATAAATTGCGTATTTTCACCCGAAACTTATTTTGTCATATGTTTGTCTAGAAACTTTTCCATTTTCTGAATACTTTTTTTGTTGTAACATTTATCTTTAAAACTCTATTATTTCAATGACATTGATACTTGGCTTCAAACTTTTTTAATTGATGACTGAAAATTAAAAGTTGGCATTCATTACTTTTTAGTATTGGCAGTTAAGTGTACTGACATTTTAGATGCATAGTAGTTTCTTCACAATTCAAACTGTAATCAATCCACTTTTTTTACTTATATACTTTGTTTCAAATTTTTGCTTACCCCATACAGAGGTATTAGCATTCCTTGAGAAAGATAACTTTATAATTTTTAAATGATGAGGGTTCCTTTTTTTTTGTGACTTATGGTTGATTTTACATTTTTTATAACACAATAATTACCTTAGTGTGATATATTGGTGCACTGTTTTTTTCCCCGGGCAAATCTTTAGAAATACTTTAGAAGGCTATTGCAAAGCTTGGTTTTGAACGGTAAAGATACGTTTTTCATTCCGCATGAACGCAAAACAAGAAGTACTACTGAAACTGGGGACCTACTTTTCCATACCCGAGCAAGGATTTCACATGAGCTAAATGTCTTTCTCAAATAATATTCTTTCGAAAATTACTTCAACTGTCTTTTTAACATTTGAAACATTTTTATAGGAACAAAATGTACTGATTTTGTGTTGATATTGAATTCAGTACAATAGTTGATTCAACAGAGGAAAAAAGGTAAAAAGTGTTGAGAAAGTATTTTATAAAAGAATGTCAAACTATTATAATACTACAGTACCGGTTAAGAATCTATTTTTTTCTCTTTAAAAAGATGTTTATATTTTAAGAAGAAATCATTTGAATGAATTGCAATCATAATTAAAGCACCGATTACAACAAAACAATATATTAATAAATAAATTGAATTGAAAGGTATTGTGCTTCGTTTATATTTTTTTCATAAATGCAATCCTCCCCTTCATGAAAGTTAGCCTAACCTTGCAAAAGCCACATTTCTATGTTTGACTTCATTTTAAAATATCTTACCGAAAATCATTTAGTATTTATTGTTTCCAAAGCCAGTACATCTTTTGCCCCATTCAAACTAGTTTAATTCATAACTTTTATCCCCAATTTTTTATAAAATGCTGGGGGGGGGGGGTTCCCCCCATCAGTTTATATGAGAATCAAGTCCCAAAGCCACTTGGGAAGAAGGTTTTTTTTTTTTTTTTTTTTTTTCATTTTAAGAGATCATTAGTATTTTATGATTTTTAAAAGTTGAAGATAAAAGTAGTAAGAATATTTCTGCTTTATTATATTTTAACGTGATCTATTTTTTCCCTGTGATGGGTAAAATCTTAAAAGCAGTAAATACTTTACTCACCGCAAAAGAAAAAGTATAATATTCTATTCCGACACATTTCGCAATAGAAAGCTAACCTGAATAATAATGCTGTCTCTCTTTCGTTGTAATCAGTTATCATATACACAGTGCACTGAATCTTTTTCATTTTCAAATGCTGTGGGTTAATTTTTGGCTACAAATTCGTGATAAAAGGCAATTATCCGAGCTCCACTACTTAGGAGTAAAAATACAAACTGAGAGAATTTTTTGAGTACATATCTTGAGTAACACTAATGGGAAAAAAAGAGTTAAGAGTTCAACTACGCAGCTTGTCCATTAGCAGTACCTCGCTCACGATAATACATAATTACTCGGAGAAAGACGTTAGCTTTTTACAATTCAGACATTATCTTGAGATAACTAGATTAACTTTTGCCAGTGTGTTGTGCTATTTTATAAATGTTTGATTAATCCCCATTAAGAAATGTATTAAGCTAATGGAGGAGCGAAAAAACTGGATTAAAACTTAGATATTTTTTTCTTTTTTTTGCAAATTTACTTTCCTTTTTTTTTCATTATTTCTGTTTTATAAGCATTAATTCTTGCTCAATAACGCTGGTATAGAATTCATTGATCACACAAATATCAACAATAAATGTTTATGGATTAATTGTAAAACATAATTAACTCATAAACCTGTAGTTCCTAACCTGGGGGTGATTTGACTCCACAAAGGTGCCATGAATTCTTAAGGGGCGATAGGGGGCAATGCGTTATTTATAAGAGAAAACAGTAGTAATAAAAGGGTAGCGAAAACCGAAGTTGTAAACAAGTAAGAAATCGGTTGTTCAGAGTTCAGAAAATTAATCATAAGGTAAGAAACAAAACAAATTAAAGTTCAAGAGCTTCCTTTTGCACCTCGGATGAACCTTCGGAAATATTTTGTCATTCATTTTCAATTTTACGAAATTTCAGATTTTTAATTTATTTTCCTTCAAATTTTTAGCTTCAATGATTTTTATTGCCGCAGATTCCAGTGTAGAAAAGAAAATAATTTCTTAAAAAATGTTTTTTGAAAAGTACGTCGATGATCTTAGTTAAATGTTTCCCTTCAAGTGCATACATCAGTTCGCTTTGTGAAAGAAAAAAAAAGTTTAAAGTATTTTATTTATTTATTAATATTTTTAGTTTAAAAGTGATTGGTTATAATTGCTTTATTGATTACATTTTACTTCAAATCAAAGTTAGGTACTTATATTTTATATAATATCAATGTTCACTTGCACCAACTTATTGTTTTTTATGGGAAGCAGGGGGTGGGCGATAAGTATCAGTCAGCGTCTTGAAGGGGGCGATGAGCTCAAAAAGTTTGGGAAACACTGTCATACACGAAGATAGTAATGGACATCTCTAAAACAACACATTTCAGGAAATATCAAGGTGTCTGCTGATCTAGTGACCTAACACTCCAGTAACTTTCCATTACTTCCAGTATGACAGCTCGAAAAATTTCAGTACCCTATAACTTTTTTTTCTTTTTGATTTTCATATCAAAATGAAAAACAAAATAACATAACTGCATTGCATACTTAAAGCTGAAATTTATTGATAAAATTAGTACTCTTCATATACAGGGTGTTCCAAGTCAACCTTCATGACCTCTAATTCCTCAACCGTTTGTCCTAGATGCATACTTCCAATTGCAAATTTGCTCGAAATGAGGTAGAGAGTTAAAATATTGAAAGTTTGAAGCGAAAAAATAATTCAGTCAAAAAATACGAAATCTAACTTTTTATAGGGGCTCCGGGTCCCCAAACTTATATTTAGGGAAAGAATTTCCATTGAAAAATAATACTAACACAAAAAAAAATGACATCTGTGCGATCAAAATTCGCGGAGATATTCGTTTAAAAATTTCGTTCGTTTTAATTCGATATTCGTTCGTTTTAAATGCGCAGGGCCAGTAAACAAATTGATAAAAGAAAAATTTCGCCCTGCCAGAGGAATAACGAGCTTTTAGATTAAGTACGATAATAAAATTTGTTTCGACCATGTCAGAAAACATTTGCTTCTCATTGTATTCAAAAATAAATACAGATGCTACAAGACTACAAAACATAACAAGACAAGGTAACTTATTGTACAATTTTATACAAAGATATTAAACACACGAAATATGTAGAATCTAAGAAATAATATACATTGCGATTACATTGTCCGTAAAGCAACATTATTTCGACATACTGTTCCGTAGTGTACATCATAACTTCAAGCCTTAACGAAATACATCTAGTTAAACCGATTTTATTCTGCAGTGAAGGGATTACGTTATTTCAAGTAATCACTATACAGTCGGTAAATTTACATATTACCGAATTCAGCAAGACATTTTCATTCTTTCTTATTCAATTTTTTTTCGTATTTTAATTTCCATGTTAAATAACTGTCACAGTTAAATATATTTTAGGAAAATAAAGAATATTTTGTTATTAAAGAACTCTGAATGTTGCGAATTTCGCGTGTATATGGCCCCCAAAATCACTTAAAATAACGCTTGTGTAAAGTGGTATAAGTCATAAAGTTTCATATTTCATTTCTCCGTGGATTTTGATTGCACAAATGTCATTTTTTTGTGTTAGTATTATTTTTCAATGGAGAGTCTTTCCCTAAATATAAGTTTGGGGACCCAGAGCCAATGTAAAAAGTTGATTTTTTTTATTTCTTAACTAATTATTTTTTTCGCTTCAAACTTTCCATATCTTAACTCCCTCATTTCAAGCAATTTTGCAAATGGAAGTATACATCTAGAACGAACGGTTGAGGAAATAGAGGTCATGAAGGTTAACTTGGAACACCCTGTATGTACTTTCAGTTCAAGCCATTATTTGTACAACGGATATTATTTCATTGTTCTGTGTGTACTTCTTACTCAAAACATAATGCAGGCTTTAGTTAACAGTGGTTCATTACACATTCAAGACCCTTCCTTCACAACTATCAGCTTGTCGGCCCATCCAATATTTTTATTTATTTATTTATACATCATGAAGGGAAAAAATAAAGAGAAGCAGATGCTGACGTAAGCTGTAGCAACACTGAATATTTCAGAACTTCGATTCAAATAATTGTTAACATGATTTTTTTACTACCAATATAAACGATAAAATCTATAGTAATTTAGCTTATAAATTGAGCTTCAATCAAATTACTGATAACTTTGGTATTTTAATTATACATTCAATATTTTGTAGTTTTATAGTTTACCGCAGGAATATCCTTTACAATAGTTAGTTATAAGCTAAAAAAAATCTACATTTGAAAAAGGAAAAAAGGCTGATCAGTTGTTATAAACACAGCAGCGTCTGCCTCTTTTGATCTCGGGACGGTAAAAATTCGCGAATCAGTGAAGAAACACCCCCTCCCCAATAAAAAATCTTATATTTATATTTTTAAAAAAGTAAGCTCAAAGATAGTGTGAAAGGCTGTCTGTGGCTGACCTGCGTCCAGGCAGCCCCATAGCACCTACAAACTTGAAATTTGGTACAAAATTAGTTCGAGCCCCATAGATTTGCACTTCGGAGCCATTTTTTTTTTAATTTCTTTTTTTTTTTTTTTTTTTTTTTTTAATTTTTCAAACGTAAATTTCAAATAACTCACGAAATTTGGGGGGGGGGGAGCAAAAAATCTCCCTACCCCTTAATGTTATAATGTCGTTAGAAAGAGTTTTTTTTCTGAACAATAAGATGTTTCCCCCATTTCTCTCCATTACTTATAACAGGAGATAGAGGTGATTCTAAATTAGCTATTTTTCAAGGCTCACCTCGAGCAAAATTATATTACATTCAGTTAAACTACTTCAAAATCTTTTCAGCAAGGTAGTATTCGACAAATAAAGCCGGTGACTCTTCGTTTTGTTTATTGCCCGTCTTAATTCAACAAAATATACACGATTGCTTTTATCGCACATTTTCTTTACTTTTTCTTTAGCATTTAAGAAACGTTGTCATTATTCTTATACGGTATTTTACGTTGCTTAAGTGATTTCATATGAATTACATTGCGTGTTTGAGTTGACTTTTTTAAATGTGAGGTAAAGGAACTGGATTCTCTGTTTCCGCCAAATATTTTACTATGTTTTTTAATTATGTACATTATATATATATATATATATATATATATATATATATATATATATATATATATATATATATTTCCATTTTTTATGTCAGGAGGGGGAGTCTCTTTTATTCATTTAGCGAATTATTTTAAATTGTAAAGGAACTGTTACTGTGCTTTTGAAGAGTATGTGAGTATTTCAAAAAAGAAAATGATTATTTTAAATCAAGATGGGGAAGGGGTCATATTGAGCCGCCGAAAGCGGTGAGGTATTCGCCGCAGGCGATGAACGGGTGTTGCTGAGCGACATGAGAAAGGTCCGGAGCCCCCTAGTTGTGCAAGAAATGTGACGCAAGTCAATTGCAATATGTTAATCATGATTCACTTATAGAAATATTTAAATGTGAGGGTAAATGTACAAAAGTAAATACACTGAGAAAATTCACGAAAAATCACGAATAGTAATTTCAAAATTAGCATAAAAATATCTTATATTTGATATGGGCATTATTTTCGAAAAAGTTTTTTTTTTTAACTCGGTGGGTAAAAATCTCTAAATACCTGTCAAATTACCTGTCGATTTCATACAAGTTTTCTTCATTTTCGCACAATTTCTCGAAAAACTCAATATAATACTAGTATTTCAGTCTAAAAAAATCTCACACATTTCCTGTATTTTCAAGTACTGCTAGTAAAAACTAAATACATTATCCATAAAATATGTGAGTACGAAATTGCCTCTACATTGTTACACTGTAAAAAATGGAGTTATTTTTACAGTATAATGGCAGCCGAGGTTCCAAATTAAAACTGCAAAATGTACAGTAAGAAACTGTAAAACTAGCAATTTTAGTTTCTTACTGTAAAGTCGTGTTTATTGCCGTAAAATTTAGCTGTATTATACTATAAAAACAACAGTATAATACTGGCAGCAGAGCTTCCAGATTGAAACTAAAATGCATGGCAATAAATTGTTAAATCAGCAGTTTTACTGTTTATTACGGTAAAATTAGCACTTTTACAGCTTAGTACTGTAAAATGAGCAATTTGACAGTTTATTACTATAAAATTAACTGTATTATACTGTAAAAACGACATTCATTTTTCAAAGTGTAATAAATCTTAACCATACAAAATCGAAATCCATTTTGCTGAAATATAATCTACTCTACGACGATGTCGGATAAATAAAGCGCAAGTAATCCAATAAATACTGCAGGCAATTCTTTCGTGGGTAAGCTCAAAGTCTTCGTGGGTGTCTTTTCAGACTAAAAATAGCTACGTTAGGAATTGATTTGGTTATTTGTGCTGTATAAATGTTGTATTATTTTAAAACATATTGTGCGTAGATTGATCATGTTGTTCAATTTTATTCCTTAAAGTTTAAAAGCGAGGAAATTAGTTTAAAATATAAATTCTTGTTTTAGGCTTTCCTTTCTGATTAAAATAATTATGTTGGATAAGAATTCAAAATGGGAATCAAGTTTTTTTTCTAGATTTCCCTCTCCATGTTCAATTGTTATCTTTTCTACTGCTACAGAGTATATATTTCTGAAGATAAAGATTTAGTATAGTAAAAAAAAAGTTTTTCCAGAAATAAATGACTTGCTCTTTGGGAAGTGATAACCGGTGAAAGAAATCGTCATTCGCATGAAAACTATCATTTTGAATTCAAACTATCGCAAATCAAATATCATCCGCGTTATGAATTAATCACCTTTCTGAAGTCTATCAATTAAGCATATTTATGGGTTTATCGGTCGAAAGGAAACCGGTTTTCCGTACTGTCATAAGTTATTCCCGCGGGCTGCCGGAAAATGGTAGAAGTCGATAAGTAATGCCTCGCTAAAAATTTGAATATGGATTTCGCCGCAAAAAGCTTAAAACAATCAACGCTGACACCCGTTGCAAGTTATTGGATTGCCCTTTGACGAATCCAATCTCCACAGTGAATAAATCCATTAATGCCCAGTAGCGTAAAAACGGGACGCTTATTAGTTACTGCATACACAAACCTATAATGGGCATATCATTTTACTAAAGCTGTTTTTCACAAGTTAAATAGTCCTTCTTCTTGAGAAAACCAGTTAGAACCACTATTTGGACATCGGAGTTTATTTATTGACAGCTATTTTCAGACAAATTAGTCAAACAACGATCCAGCATGGGTAGCAACAGAGAGTAAGTTTTTTTGCTAACTTATTTTTCATTAAATTAAACTATTTTCAAATGATCTGCTTAAAATTGATCAGATGCCTTCTGTAATGTTACTTTGCAAAAGTAAAGTCAAGTATGGTCGTATTTTGCTCACATAACTGCAAAATATCCCATAAACAGGACGTTAAATAACTTAATAAATACGGCAACGGCGAAGTATTTTACGCCTAAAATGTATGTAAACCATTCCAAAAACCAATTTTAAGCAAATAAAAGTTGAAAAAAATTGTTTAAAAAAAACTTGGGCATAAATGGGTTAATAGACCTAAAATCCTGATAACGGAAGGGGAAAAAAACTCCGCAATGAAACGATAGTATAGCTGTAATACAATTTTTGTGGTTGAAAGGCTAAAATTACAGCTATTCGACGTCACTGGTTTCGTTTTCAAGGAGCACTTTTTTTGCGCGTGGGTTTTTTAAAAGTTCATTAAAAATCAATCGTGTTTTAAAATTCGGAGATGGTGAATTTTTATGTTTTGTAAGTGACTTAACAATATCTAATAGTCAAAGTAGGTATATTTAATAGGTTGAAACTTCACTATTCAAAAACCAGCGATTTAACAGTTTGAGTAGGAAAACATTTTGAAACAGATGAGCGGTATCGAACAGTGTTTTGGTGTCAGAAAGTTTTAATACATTTCAGTTTATACAGAACCTTAACCTTATTCTAAATGACATTTGTAAAAACATTTCTTTCTAAAAATAAAGATTGAATTTTATGAAAATGAAAATTGGTAGCCGACAGACATTATCTCAAACGAAAAATGTTAAATATATTCTTTAAAATACGAATCTACTTATTCAGAACATTGAAACACTAATTACGTTTATGAAATAAACCACCTCCTTCGAGATTACAGTTTTCGTAGGATAGACCCAGTCTAATTATCTTGTCAAATGGACATATTTTCATTTCTGACGTTTTCTACGGTTTTCATTTACTTCGTATTTTACTGTTGATGATGATGCCCAACTGTTACCCGGATGATTAGTGACCCATACGAATCAAATAAGGCCATACAATGTAAACAATTACTAACAGAGTATCTTTCAAAAACATAACAATTTTAAATAATAGACGGGGACATACTGATTCTGTTGGTAAATTTAATTCTAAAAGGAACTTACTTGTGCTGCAACAGCTCTGAACTGAATTTAGCACCATGATGGATCAAAAAATGAAAATCAAACATTCACAAAAATAAACTGGCAACGGAATGAACGGGAAAAAAAGAGATCTTCTGAAATTCTGATGAAACTTTTCATCACCAAGTAGTTTCTGACAATTGCTTAAATAATTAAAAAGATGGTTGTCCGATACCATCCGCTGTCTGATATAAACAGGCTATTCTCTGCAGAAAACACTACACTGTAAAATATAGATGCTGTTTTTGCAATATAATGCAGCTAGTTTTGTAGCAACAAACTGTAAATGTTGCTAATTTTACAGTAATAAACTGTAAAATTGGTAGTTTTACATTAATAATCAGAAAAATTACTAATTTTACTGTAATAAACTAAAATTTCCAATTTTACAGTTTATTACTGTGCATTTTACAATTTTAAACTGGAACCTCTGCTGCCAGTATTATACTATTGTTTTTATAGTATAATACAGACAACTTTGTGGTAATAAACTGTAAAATTGTGGTAATAAACTAAAATTGTGGTAATAAACTAAAGTTGCTGCTTTACTGTAATAAACTGAAATTACTATATTTTCAGTTAATTACTGTGCATTTTACAGTTTTAAACTGGAACTTCTGCTGCGAGTATTATACTGTAAAAACAACAGTTCCTTTTTCGCAAGGTAGACATTACAGACGAAAAGAAACCTCTCGTAAAGTTTTTTTTTTTTTTTGATAACAATTTGAAGAAAAGAAAAAACTAACCTCTGTAACATCAACAAGTTTGAAAATCAGTCCTTATTTCTTTTTCCTCCTGCTAAAGTGAATTTTTCATTATTTCAAATACTTCGTTAATCAATCTCTGTTAGCATTCAGATTACCGCCGACAAACCTATACTAAGACGTAATTTTCTAAAAGTGGCTTGTTCTCCTTTTTGAATAATTAATTACACCAAATCTTTTCTCATTCATTAGGCTTGTTACATTAACGACCTTTCAAAATATTTTAAAGCTTGGATTTCATAATTAATTTTTTGCATACTTTGCCTGTCGAAAAACTTTCTTCAGAATTAATAATTTATCATGGCTAAAATGCATCTAGATTTTTTTTTTAAGATTCTAACTCAAAAATTATTTTTTCTTAACTGATAAAAGCAGTGGCATGCTATTCATTATAAGAAGAAAAACATATGAGAATTGATGTCTAAGGACTTTTTAACCTCAAAAAATATTTCTCAAAAAAGTAAATTAAATAACGGCTATAAGAAAAAGTTTTGGATAGCATTTTTCCGAAATACATTGATATATTGTGACGCAGGTGCGGTGTAAAACTAATATTTATTTTTAGCGTCAGGCATATAATGTGTCAGTAGGTCGGTACAAACTACAATAAATCATATTTTTAAAACAATTTAGCTTTATTTTTCATCCAAATGCAAATAAATTACTTGTTCTGCTACAATGAAACATAAAGAGAACGTTAGTAAATTTCTCTCATTTTTCATCTGCTGAGTTTGCGTATACACATTATTTTAATATAAATTAAGAGAATTTTGGTAGTTTTGATAACGGATAATGTCATGTAAGAATTAAAACTAAATATGAATTTTAAAAATATAATGATTCCATTTGTTACAAAATGAAAAGTACAAAATTGATTAAAGCACTTTTCCGCTAATTAGACATCGAGTTTATTAGGTTATAAATAAGAAATTGGGGTTTTTTGTTGTTCTTTGAATTTGTGGGTGTGGAAGTTTATTTGTTGCACCTCGTACTTCATTTCCCTTTGATTTGGCTTAATGACTTCTTTATGTCTTCAAAGCCGAAAACACTACCATAGGATGGTATTTTTTTACTTCAGAGTCAATGGCTGCTCATCTTCGGAGGCGATTTCAAAACGATGTGTCCAAAAATGTCTTCCAGCATGTCTATGAAGACATGAAAAAAAGATATGACATGAGGATTACATGTTATGGGGACCAATTTAAAATATTCCACCAGCACATAGAGAATTAGTTTAATTATTATGTATTTTTTTGTGATCCTTCTTAAATGAACAGAATTAATATTTCCCTTAAACCGCAAAATAACGCAAGCACAGAAGGCATCATTCACGTCAAACTAACGTCCGTATCCTTTAACCCTCAATCAAGCAGCCAAAGAACTGGTCGAAGTCTTTGTTAACCAATAAGAAGGCTTCAGTTTGAAGTTCAGATGTCTGACCAAGAATCGAATAATCTGGGTAATGTCTAGGTAGTAAATACACTTTGTTTTATAAGCGTTTTGAAATAGTTATTAAAGTTGTGACAACCATTTTTAAAAATTTATCAATCATTTAAACCAGTGGTTCTCAACGGGGGCGGTACCGCCCCCCTGTGGGCCGTGGGAAGGTGCTGAAGGGCGGTGAACATGTTTTGGGCAGTAGGGGGGCGGTGGGTATATTTTGGGCGATAGGGGGGCGGTGGGAAAATTTGGAGATCAGAGGACAATAAATGTGTTAGAATTTATTTTAATTTTAAAAATCGAAATTGAATTTTGCATTGAATCAAGAATCCAACTTGAATTAATTGTATCGAAGATAAAATAAACTATGCACTCTGGAATTACTTATTTCCTAATGTTTTTCGGGAGTGACTGTTTTTTTATTGAAATAATTTAGCTATTTTGCTTATCTTTTTTTCCTTTTCTCTCTCTCTCTCTCTCTTTCTCTCTCTATCTTTTGTAGCGATTTGATTTTTTCGTGATCGTTTTCGTCCGATAATTTTGAGAGAATGTTGTAGCTTGTCTACGGAGAGATGGCGGATGACCTTGAAGTAGAAACGGATCTCTTTCATTTTGAAATAGAAAGAATCAGCGTCAAAAATTATTTTTGTTCACTCGTACGTTAAAATTTTTACTTCCGGCGTGATCTCTCTGATGCTACCTATTACAAAGTAAAGCGGTTCGTTTCCACTTCAAGGTCACCCGCCATCTCTCCACGGTCCAGCTTTCCCTAATGAAGAACTGTTGCAATAAATCGCAGTTGCAATCAGGGTTGCATGGTTTTACCTAATATTAGCCAATTTATCTAATTTTGATCACACATAGCTAGGTAAAATTCAAAAGCATTAGTCACACCATCATTTGGTTATTTTTTAGCCGAACTGTTGATAGATTCTTTTTACCACAACAATGTAATTTCCAATAGCTGTAAAAAAAAATTTAATAATGCCTTTTTTTAGTAATTATCATGCATGTAAAAATACCATCCTACATCTGCAGGTGAAAATGCTCATATTAAGCCCTCAAGTTTCAGTCTCCTATTTTGATTGTTGCTAAACGAAACTGGTTTTCAGACTGAACATTGTCCGTTTAGGATATCAGATTTCAATTATTATTGCCGAAATTTAATAGATTTCAAAATACTGGAAAAAAGATTCACAATTGCATTCGAGTGTCTCCCAAAAATAGTGTTTTTGGCAGAACATTAAACGGCATCGATTTTGCTTTTTAACTTTCTTAATTTTCCTTTACCATGTTCTCATAAGTTAGCTCAGTACCTATGAGAAAGTAAGTCCTACCCCAAAGATATCCAAAATATCTCAATGGTCCGGGGCATTCGTTCAATTTGGCTATTTTCCTCGGTTTGGTTATTTTGCTAAATTTTTACCTGGCAATCGTATTTGCAATACATAGAGTGCCAGCTCACTTTGACTTTTTTGTTTGACCTCAGTATTTTAACTTTGGTTTTTGCTCACTTCATTTTGGTTTATTTTTACTGAAATCTCCTTCGATGATGCTCACGTTTTTGTCAACATCTGCAGTCTTTGCACAAATACTTCGGAGTGTTTTGAGGATATTTTTCGCTCTCAATGTTCCTCAATGGCTCATGAACGCTTTTGAAAATATTGAGACAGCTGATGTTCAGTATCAATAAGAATTTGTGGAACTTTCAACCACTGAAACTTGAATAGCTGGTTTCCAGAATGTTTAAAATCTTACAGGATTTTTTTGCAAAGAGACATTAGCAGCCTTTATCCTCGACTGTCAGCTATCACCAAAAATTTTTTAATCGTCTTCCCCTATAGTCAGGGATCCCTGATAGAGATTTTTCTGTTTATTACTATCAAGCTAATTTTTCGTGAGTAGCTTCATTTTAATGAGACGCCCAACTTTTCTTCTTACAACAATTCTCGATTGTGGTAGCTAACAGGGGTAGCACGGATCAAATGTGTCGATTCTATGAGTCTCAAAAACTTATCACTAACTATGGCTTTTTTAATTAAATCGTAAGATAATTATTAAGATTGTTGAAAAAAATATTTGTCCTACAAGGTGTATGGTTTGATCAAAGAGTCCCCCTCCTCCCAACATGTATCGATTACGAGGTCATCAAAAGTAATTACTAACAACCCAAGTTTTTTTCTACTGCTTACTTAATATGTATATAATTTAACAGTCACATTGTCCTACAAATTGTGTAGTACGTTATCCCGGTCCTACGATCAGAAATTGTTGGAACCACGAGACCATTTTTTTCATTACTAACTGTAGGACAAAAATATTACATTATAGGTTAGCGTATTCTCTATCCAGATAAACCATTGTCCTACAAAAAAACAGGTAGGTATCACGAGTCCGACACGATTTGTAAAGTTCGCTTTCTCTTTGGAAAAAACAATTAAACTTTATCAGATTCTTCAGATAAATTATCATCTTCACTAATCTCACTTTCATCTTCATCTTCTTCATTTTCGTCATTAGTGATATCTGACTCTGTAATAACATTTAAAAAATAAAGAAATTTCCCATTAATTAATAAACGAATAAAAATAAAAATAATATTAATAGGGGACCTTGTAAGTCAGAAGATAGTTCTTCAAAGGATGGACTTTGTGGACCATCAAACAAATAGTATTCGTATTTGCCGTCAATTATCGTCCATCCATAATTTTCCGGCAACTTTTTTGTGGGGCACCGCATGTGTGCATTGCACCATACGTTACAGATAAATACAGTTCGCTTAATTTGTTGCAGTATTTCTTGCTTTGTAGGCGGCAGACTCGAAGGATCATATCCTGCGATTTTCTTTTTAAAAAATTCTTCGTTTTCATTTTTCGCTTTATAGCCCTTTTCAAACAATTCGTATCTACCTTTGTTGATGTCATTTTTCGTTTTGAATGAATATACTCTACATACGTACTCTTCAATGCTTCGAACTAACTCATTCGATGTTGTTAATGCTGTATGTTCACCTTGCTATGTACAACATCTTGATATTTGTGTTGATGATGCTTTCGAGCAGATAAAAAAGTTTTGTAATGAAGCCAAATTTCTTTACTCAATTTCTTGCCATACTCTCTTTTACGTCGAAATGTAGGATTTTTGCAAAACAAATTGCACAAAAAGCACTCCATTATTATTTTGGAGCATTAAAAAAAATCTAGACATTTGTTGTTAGAAGACAAACGCGCGGTCGAATGAAACTTTTTTGCACGGTTATGGTGGACATTTACGGAGAAATATAATATGCTCTGGGCATGCGTACCAGCAAGGCTCAGATATAATGCCAAATTGTACAAAGTACATTTATTTTTACTTGTATTAATTTAAAATGTGTATTCAAATGGAGTACTACAATAACGAACCACGAAATTTGAAGGACAATGTGACTGTTAAATCAAATGAACATTAACTAAGCAAACATTTAAAAATCAGGTAATTTGTAATTATTCTTGACGATCTCGTAATCAATACATGCTGGGAGGAGGTGACTCTGTGATAAAACCGTACATTTTGTAGGAAGAATAATTTTCTACTTATGATAATAATTTCCTTAATATTTAATAAAAAATCAAGAGTAAGTATTACATTTTTGAGAACCATTAAATCGACATATTTTATCCCTGCTACCCCTTCACTTCACTTCACACTCTCCAGGGTCCCCCGTACCTACCACAGCATCGTGGTTTAACCGGGATAGGGCCCTGAAGAGCGCTCTGTTCTTAATTTTGAACCAGAACCTAGGGTCGAGCAAACCCTAGGGCCCAGCACCCCCAGAGGTATCGTTTCACTTGGAGGACTTTGTGACCACGACATTTTTAACGCCTCCCAGCCACCATTAATCAAGGCGGTGGATCTTTGATCGGCTGGGTTTCGAACCCGGGTCCCTCCGGACACGAGTCCGATGCCTTACCGATCGGGCCACCACGGCCCTCCCTGCTACCCCCGTTAGCTACCACAATCCAAAATTTCGTTTATGAAATTGTCGGGTGTCTCATTGAAACGGCGCAATTTAAGAAGATTCAGCTTGGTGCTGATTACTTTAGTAGTTGATTAGTAGCATCAGGGTACTACATTTTTAGAACGTAGAACCGGGATAACGTACCATGCAATTTGTAGGACAATGTGACTTTTAAATTATATACATATTAATTAAGCAATAGGAAAAAACTCATCCAGTTAGTAATCACTTTGATGACCTCGTAATCGATACATCTTGGGAGGAGGGGGACTCTTTGATCAAACCATGCACCTTGTAGGACAAATATTTTTTTTAACTATGTTAATAATTATCTTACGATTTAATTAAAACAATCACAGTTAGTGATAAGTTTTTGAGACCCATAAAATCGACACATTTGATCCCTGTTACCCCTGTTGGCTACTACAATAGAGAATTGTTGTAAGAGGAAAAGTTGGGCGTCTCATTAAAACGAAGCTATTCAAAAAGTTTCAGCTTGATAGTAATTATTTTTTCATCAGGCATTTGTGCTACATTTTTAGATCGTAGGACCGGGATAACGTACCACACAATTTGTAGGACAATGTGACTGTTAAATTATATGCATATTAAGTAAGCAGTAGAAAAAAACTTGGGTTGTTAGTAATTACTTTTGATGACTTCGTAATCGATACATGTTGGGAGGAGGGGGCTCTTTGATGAAACCATACACCTTGTAGGACAAATATTTTTTTCAACAATCTTAATAATTATCCTACGATTTAATTAAAAAAGCCACAGTTAGTGATAAGTTTTTGAGACTCATAGAATCGACACATTTGATCCCTGCTACCCCTGTTAGCTACCACAATCGAGAATTGTTGTAAGATGAAAAGTTAGGCGTCTCATTAAAATGAAGCTATTCACGAAAAATTAGCTTGATAGTAATAAACAGAAAAATCTCTATCAGGGATCCCTGACTACTATTTCTACCTCGTCGAATGAGGATTCATTGTTGTCACCGACCAAGTTACAAAGCAGAGAAATCGACACCAAATCGTCCCAAGAGGAGACTTGCGCCTTCACCTTACAAAAAATATTAAACCGACCCTAAGGAAACTGGCTTTAAACCACCAAAAACAAATATCTCACTAACATATATTTCTGAATGTTGATTTCATATTTTGAATGAGAAAAAGAATGCTTTGCTAGTTTATTTTTATTGCATCTAATTGTTTCCTTCATTTTTTTGTGTAATTTTGTTTTTGCTTGTTTATTTGTATTTTGTTTCATTTTATTTTGTTATTATTCTTTTTAAAATAAAATATTTACAGTTCTAGGTTTGTTTTTTATTTTTATTCTTCATTTTAATTTCAATAATGACTTATGAGGAAGAATATATCTTGTTTAACCATTTTACAGAATTCCGGAAGGAAATTAGTTTAAACTTTAAAACTCTTTTCGCATGCCCCTCACCTTTAATATAAATGGGGGCGTTGGAAAAAATTTCATTCGTAAAGGGGGCGTTAGCCACAAAAAGGTTGAGAACCACTGATTTAAACGTTACGTTTGCTATCCGTGTAAAGGCTTTAGATTAGCTAAGGATTCACTTTGATAGTGTGAAATTCTATTTTCGTAGTTTTAACTGTTGTATGGAAATTTTTTAATGCGGAATTATAATAGTTATTTCTTATTCTTAAGAGGGATGATTTTATTTAAAAAGTAAATTTGACGACTTTTTCACGGATGAAATGAAAGTAAACGTAAGTAACCATCAACACATTTATTTACCCATAAAATATTAGCTCTTTCGACGCAACAATATGGAGCTCTCCAAAGAAAAAGAGAAAATATTTTTTATATAGTTCTTTTGACTAGGCAACTTTATAAAGAAAGCAATCACCCCCAACATATTTTGTTTTGGGAGAGAACGCTTAAAGTTCATTTTATTGGCCTAAATCACAACCGCTCCGACACTAACAAATCCCATGTGTAGTTCAGACTTCAGAATAGTGTAACATCTAAGTAACGGGAGAGAAGTAACAAGAAGAAAAGGAAAATCGGAATGGTAAAACAGAACAAAAGTTAGAAGGAAGTATAGCTGAGGAGGAATATAATAGACGGTGGAAAATGTCCCTCAGGTTCCAACTTGTTTGAGAAGCAATTAAGTACGTAAAGAGACGGTGCTGTGTGATGCATTTCTTTTAATAGTATTATTCATAGAAACTCTTTTAAATCCTTACGTGTAAAAATGATTGTATGTATCTATGTATGTATTTATGTAAGTACCTATGCATGTATGTATCCATGTTCTTTATAGATTCAAAAACTACCCGTCTGATTTCGCTAAAATTTTCACAATTTGTTTGTGTCCTTATTGGGCATATCAAGAGACCAATTAGAAAAAAAATGACAAGTAGAACTTTTTTTATGCCAATTTTAGTTTAAACAACCAATCTCTATTCTTTAAAGGTTTTCCTCCAGTTAGATCATTATTTAGTGCTTCATCTCAACTTCCCCTCGATAGCTGATTTTGCGTTTGATATTGTCTTTGCTTCGCGTGGTTTTCTGAGGCTTCTCTCAATTCAAATATTTAAGAAATGTTTCTTTCGAGAGTATTCACCCTTAAATATATAATACTGCTGTTTTTATTTTTTCAAAAGTAGAAACGCAATTTTTTTAGAAAATCATCACAGATAAATAACACATTTAAGTTTGATTTTACGTTGTCCTTCACGCCGATTTAACTGACCGCGTTGTCACAAAAATACCTTCTTGAATTTCACATGTTGCATTTTAATCCGCGCGAATTATCCCGTGCATATCCACTAGTTAATTATACATACATATATATATATATATATATATATATATATATATATATATATATTATATATATATATATATTATATATATATATATATATATATCAGTAGCGAGGCGTGACTTCAAGCGTCAGTCATCGCTAACTTTCAGGTCCCTAAAGAAATATACCAGACCATATGTTTCGCTCAGGGGTGTTTGTGATCAGAAATTTCTGAAAATTTTGGGCTGCCGAAAAGAAAACTTCATTATCATCGTAACAAAAACGGGAATTTTGAAACTAAGAAAGAGAAAGATGCACGAAAATTCCCGGAAAATTTTTACAATTCAGTTTTTTAATTTAGATTAAAGTAAGCATTAGATGAAAAAGAAACAAAAAAATCGTAGTTACTTAGGCAGAGTAGTATTACTTAAAAATAAATAAATCGAGCAATGCAAATTATTTCCGTTAAAGTAGGAAATTCTCCTCACACAATAAATGAAGTATACTTTAAAACGATAAAAATCATTCATGTTGTTTTCATGAGTTTTAAAACTAAATAGTAATTAAAAAATTCAACTTACCTTGTAAAAATCTTGGCACACAGATGCTTCTTTTACAATTTGAAAAGTTCAAGCTTGCTGAAATGCAAAGCTCAAACGGCAACGAGCACTACTTTTTGTGAAAAACATTTATAATTGAAACTATAAAGAGAGAGTAAAAAACAAAACCACGCACACATATATTCGTTTTGAAAGTTCGATGAAGTTCCAAAAGACAAAAAGAAACAGTGTTTCCCCCCCATGCAAAATTAGTGTTGCAAACAATATTGTCTTCGACCAGTCGGGCTCATATTGGCGCCATCGTAAGATAACAATATTTTTCTAACCGCAACCCCCTTTTTTTTTCTTAAATGTGACGCACCGAATTGAAAAAAAAAAGAATGAATGAAACAGGAGAAAAAATCCTTACCCCTCCCCATCCAACCCCCACGATCCGCCAAAACTGAGAGTTGCCAGTAAAAACAAAATGCTTTGCACATAAAATTTCCGCGGTAATCGCCGCTGACTCGGTACTATATCTAAGGGAAGCTGTGAAAGAATCTGATTGGCTGAAATGGCTGACAAGCGAAAAAAATTGCGCGCGCACACACGAAACCGATGCGGTATTTTAAACGATGACCTAAGTTCACGCCTTATCGTTTACTCAACAGATGTCAGCACTAAAATAAAATTATTCGGAATATTAAATGATCCGAAAAAATAATCTGAAAATAAAAATTTTAAAACTTTAATTCTTCCAGTGCAAGACGAGGTTTGCCTTCAGGTCATCGGCGAATCGTTCGATGACTTGAGGCCTCGCTACTGATATATATATATATATATATATATATATATATATATATATATATATATATATATATATATATATATATATATATATATATATATATCAGTAGCGAGGCCTCAAGTCATCGAACGATATATATATATATATATATATATATATATATATATATATATATATATATATATATATATATATATATCAGTAGCGAGGCCTCAAGTCATCGAACGATTCGCCGATGACCTGAAGGCAAACCTCGTCTTGCACTGGAAGAATTAAAGTTTTAAAATTTTTATTTTCAGATTATTTTTTCGGATCATTTAATATTCCGAATAATTTTATTTTAGTGCTGACATCTGTTGAGTAAACGATAAGGCGTGAACTTAGGTCATCGTTTAAAATACCGCATCGGTTTCGTGTGTGCGCGCGCAATTTTTTTCGCTTGTCAGCCATTTCAGCCAATCAGATTCTTTCACAGCTTCCCTTAGATATAGTACCGAGTCAGCGGCGATTACCGCGGAAAATTTTATGTGCAAAGCATTTTGTTTTTACTGGCAACTCTCAGTTTTGGCGGATCGTGGGGGTTGGATGGGGAGGGGTAAGGATTTTTTCTCCTGTTTCATTCATTCTTTTTTTTTTCAATTCGGTGCGTCACATTTAAGAAAAAAAAAGAGGGTTGCGGTTAGAAAAATATTGTTATCTTACGATGGCGCCAATATGAGCCCGACTGGTCGAAGACAATATTGTTTGCAACACTAATTTTGCATGGGGGGAAACACTGTTTCTTTTTGTCTTTTGGAACTTCATCGAACTTTCAAAACGAATATATGTGTGCGTGGTTTTGTTTTTTACTCTCTCTTTATAGTTTCAATTATAAATGTTTTTCACAAAAAGTAGTGCTCGTTGCCGTTTGAGCTTTGCATTTCAGCAAGCTTGAACTTTTCAAATTGTAAAAGAAGCATCTGTGTGCCAAGATTTTTACAAGGTAAGTTGAATTTTTTAATTACTATTTAGTTTTAAAACTCATGAAAACAACATGAATGATTTTTATCGTTTTAAAGTATACTTCATTTATTGTGTGAGGAGAATTTCCTACTTTAACGGAAATAATTTGCATTGCTCGATTTATTTATTTTTAAGTAATACTACTCTGCCTAAGTAACTACGATTTTTTTGTTTCTTTTTCATCTAATGCTTACTTTAATCTAAATTAAAAAACTGAATTGTAAAAATTTTCCGGGAATTTTCGTGCATCTTTCTCTTTCTTAGTTTCAAAATTCCCGTTTTTGTTACGATGATAATGAAGTTTTCTTTTCGGCAGCCCAAAATTTTCAGAAATTTCTGATCACAAACACCCCTGAGCGAAACATATGGTCTGGTATATTTCTTTAGGGACCTGAAAGTTAGAGATGACTGACGCTTGAAGTCACGCCTCGCTACTGATATATATATATATATATATATATATATATATATATATATATATAATATATATATATATATATATATATATATATATATATTATATATATATATATATATATATATATATATTATATATATATATATATATATATATATATATATATATATATATATATATCAGTAGCGAGGCCTCAAGTCATCGAACGATTCGCCGATGACCTGAAGGCAAACCTCGTTTTGCACTGGAAGAATTAAAGTTTTTAAAATTTTATTTTCAGATTATTTTTTCGGATCATTTAATATTCCAAATAATTTTATTTTAGTGGTGCCATCTGTTGAGTAAACGATAAGGCGTGACCTTCACTCATCGCTACAGATATCGCATCGGTTTTGTGTGTGCGCGCGCAAGTTTTTTCGCTTGTCAGCCATTTCAGCCAATCAGATTCTTTCACAGCTTCCCTTAGATGTAATAAGACTCATCGGCGATGACCCACAGAAATTTTGTTTTTACTGGCAACTCTCAGTTTTGGCGGATCGTGGGGGTTGGATGGGGAGGGGTTGAGATTTTTTTCTTCTGTTTCGTTCATTCTTTTTTATTTTTTTTTTCAATTCAGTGCGTCACATTTTTCAAAAAAAGGGGTTGCGGTTAGAAAGATATTGTTATCTTACGATGGCGCTAATATGAGGCCGACGGGTCGAAGACAATATTGTTTGCAACAGTAGTTTTGCATATGGAAAACGCTGTTACCTTTTGTGTTTTGGAACTTCATCGAACTTTCAAAAACGAATATATGTGTGCGTGGTTTTGTTTTTTTACTCTCTTTTTAGTTTCAGTAATAAATGTTTTTCATAAAAAGTAGTGCTCGTTGCCGTTCGAGCATTGCATTTCAGCAAGCTTGAACTTTTCAAATTGAAAAAGAAGTATATGTGAACCAAGATTTTTACAAGGTTAGTTGATTTTTTTAATTACTATTTAGTTTTAAAACTCATAAAAACAACATGAATGTTTTTTATCATTTGAAAGTATACTTCATTTATTGTGTGAGGAGAATTTCCTGCTTTAACGGAAATAAAATTTTCGAAAACTGAAAAATTAAATTTCGGAAACGGCAGCCCAAAATTTTCAAAAATTTCTTATCACAAACACCCATGAGCGAAACATATGGTCTGGTATATTTCTTTGGGGACCTAAAAGTTAGCGATGACTGACGCTTGAAGTCACGCCTCGCTACTGATATATATATATATATATATATATATATATATATATATATATATATATATATATATATATATATATATATATATATATATATATATATTATATATATATATATATATATATATATATATATATAATATATATATATATATATATATATATATATATATATATATATATATATATATATATATATATATATATATATATATATATATATATATATATATATAAAATAATAGAATTGTAAGAGGAAAAACGAAGAGACCACACCAAAAGCCCATAGATGCGCAAAGCAGCTAAACTACAAAGCCAAGTATATAATAAAACAAATAAAAAATACTAATAATGAAATCGAAAATGGCACATTAGGAGAAGTGAAAGGAGAAAGGTTGAATCCAGAGCTCATCAGCCGTGGGGGATTCAAGAGTGGTCGAAAGACCAAAAAATTTTAAAAATAAACTAAAGAGAGGATGTTTTAGTTCAAAATATGCAGTCTACAGATATTCATTGTGCAAAAAAGCACCAATGTGAGCCTGCAAACCGCACATTAGAACAAAAACCTAAAACTAAAAGCAGGGGTTTCGCCTCGACCGATTAGGAATAAAATTCCCAAAAACCGGCCACCCACAGGACGGTCCTGCTGTGAAAGGTATGCTCAAGTATAACCTTCAATAACGACTTTGCTTCACTGTAACTGTTTAACTGTTCAATCGTATGAAATCGCTGGAAGAAACCATTTTCAGGATTGCAGGGATGGATATTTTTTGAGCACGTGTAAATGGTAGACCGGAACGTTTTAGGATTTGTTTTTTGGACACGGATTTACCTTATATTTTGACAACTGGACTGCCTCCTGATTTGCTGGATATGATTTTGGATTTTGTCGCGCGGAACTTCAGGTGAGATGTTTTTATTTTCACAGCAGGACCGTCCTGTGGGTGGCCGGTTTTTGGGAATTTTATTCCTAATCGGTCGAGGCGAAACCCCTGCTTTTAGTTTTAGGTTTTTGTTCTAATGTGCGGTTTGCAGGCTCACATTGGTGTTTTTTTGCCCAATGAATATCTGTAGACTGCATATTTTGAACTAAAACATCCTCTCTTTAGTTTATTTTTAAAATTTTTTGGTCTTTCGACCACTCTTGAATCCCCCACGGCTGATGAGCTCTGGATTCAACCTTTCTCCTTTCACTTCTCCTAATGTGCCATTTTCGATTTCATTATTAGTATTTTTTATTTGTTTTATTATATACTTGGCTTTGTAGTTTAGCTGCTTTGCGCATCTATGGGCTTTTGGTGTGGTCTCTTCGTTTTTCCTCTTACAATTCTATTATTTTATATATATATATATATATATATATATATAATATATATATATATATATATATATATATATATATATATATATATATATATATATATATATATATATATATATATATATATATATATATATATATATACATATAGATAGATAGATAGATAGATATGTTGTTCTCTCAAATTGCATTTTAGCCATGAAATGATAATTTTTTTTACCAAATAATTCTTTCAAGAAAGGTTCCCGGTAAATTGTTTGAGCAATCTTCTAATGTATTTGAGAGCAGTTGCAGTAGAAATCAATATAATTTGCAAATAATAACGGTTGAGAAATACCCTAATCCTTTCTTGATACCAGTTTTATACTTACTCAAATTTCAACAAAGAAGTAATCTAAGATAAAAGCTCCTATAAAATTTAATTTAAATATGCAATCTCACAAAATATTCTTGTTTCATCATGATGAACCTTGCGTATTTGTCAGCCTAGTAACT
>JAXGGA010010291.1:0-47589 GCA_038373865.1 Uloborus plumipes | reverse complement strand
TAAAGTAAAGAAAGTAAAACCTAAAGAAGTTGATTTAAAGTATTTGAAACTCTTAAAATGCTTTGATAACAGCACTGAGTGCGAGCCTAAAAATATTAAACACGATATTCATTTAAAGTAATTTCTTTGAATGTTACTAGAACAATAATTTGTAAACTTAAGAAAAAAACAATCTCTTTAGCTAGCAACTTTCAGATCATTTCTCATTCTCTGGGAAGAAACACTGATCACTGAAAAGATTACCCTGCCAATTTGGAGCCGATAAAGGAGAAATTAAGGGTAATGAGCAACGTACATATTCTGTGAGCTGATTGTATGACTGAAAATAGAATTTTTAAATTTGAAAAACTCAACAAACTTCTTAAAGACTTTTTTAATAAAAAATAAAACCCTTGAAGGTTAAAAATTTATATCCTGCTAAGAATTACAGATCAATAGTTATACGAATAAACAACCAAAATTTTTAATAAAGGTTAAGGGATGTTACCTGTTCTATAACAAATATTCCGTAATCAAGTTGTTGCGCTTGTAGAAACGGGTGCATGTGCTGTAAAAATATTTTTAGTTGATTTTCTCGATTCCTATATGGCACAATGACAGCAACACGTTGCCAGGATGAACAATTTTTAGGAAACCATCTTCCACCTGATTGAATTTTAAACTTCACAGGCATTTCTTGCAACAGAGATTCATTGATGTTGATATTGGCATGTCTGAATGAACCTGTGATGAAAAGTTTCATTTTAAATCATTTTAATAAAGACTAATGATGAAATACTATAAAAAAATCCCCCCTCCCTTTTTTTGATGGACATATATTAAATTTGTTGAATAGAAAAGTTAGAACAGCTCAAAATTAAGGACAATTTACAATTTTTAAAATTTGAGGCACAAGTAAGATAAGAAACAGATCAATTACTCATTGTTTTAAATACAATGACATACTTATTTTAAATACAATGGCACAAACTTCAGAATTAAAACAGGCCATGCATGGCAAAACATCTCAATAGGCATCCGTCAGAGCATTTTTTTAACATAGGGACTAGGCGACACTAATGTCGCCTAGTGAAGAAAATTTGTTGCCTAGAAAATGCAGAGTCACTGGGCGACATTGTAAAATCCAACATTTGGTCACAACTAGTTTTCGTAAACGGAATTTTTTCTTTCTCTTTTTTTCCCCTTCCTTAAAGCCTCCACAGCTTCTCCAAATTGCATTCTTTTATAATTGGCCATGAAACTTAAAGAGACTGGGTAAGTATTTGGTCTATTCGTGATTATCTATAATGGTTCTTTTTAATATATAGTACAGTGTTTTATTTATTTATATTTTTCACAATTCTTTGCACAGGGTTTTTTTTTTTTTTTTTTGTACTTTTTGCAAAAAACTACAAGAAAAGAGTAACAAATATGAGTCATTCCGACGAAAATGGTGCAAATCATGTCCGAGACTTTAGAATTTTTTAAAATCAATTTTAATAACTATCACCCATTAAGTGTATTTTTTATTGGTTCTCCATTTAATTTTGTGCCGTCAAGTATCAATTGATTAGGTATAATCCATTTAGAAGTGACACAAAAAAAATATCTCTGTCAGAAAAAGGAGGAAATGGCGCGTCCCAGCTTCAAATTACTAGAATTATAAATGTGATTTAAAATTAAACTGAAATGTAACAACAAAATAAATGACACTACACTGCACAAAAGATGCTTTTGACACCATTTCTGCAGATTATTACGCAAATGAAAAAAAAATTTCCCAAAAAACACTATTATTTATCCATGTCCCTAGATTTTCTATGTTTTGAATTGTCCACTGTTATATGCCTTTTGGAAATAAAATAAACAATTGCATTCAATCTGATATATATTTTTTTAAAATATAGGTAGTATAACTGCCGTGATTAGCTTGCTACATTGAATTATGTAGTCAACAACCAGGGTGAACCTCATTCTTTTCTTATGATAGTTAATTTGAACTGTTGGAGGTCCACTCTGTTAGAGCCGATTTCATGATGAAAAAAAGAGATTTTTTCTTGAAATTGCAGACAGACTTGCAGTTTTTAGGCTGTTAATTCCACTTTATGCTTGTTCTGGGATTCTAACTTTTCTTTGTGATTATACAGATATTTTTAAAGGCTTATTTGTCCACTCTGTTAACCAAAGTGATCAAACTATTTAAAATCCTTTCATAAATGAGTCATGTAATAGTTATTTACACTTCATTATACACAAATAAATTGAAACTCAATAAAAAAAAATATGATTAGTTGGTGGAAATTATTTAAATTGATAATATTAAGTAAAGAGTTTCAGACATGATTTGTACCATTTTCGTCTGAATGACCCATGTACATTCCTTTAACTTACCCCGCCAGAAAAGAAAAAAAAGTTGTAATTTTGTTACATCTTTTTAGATTGAATATAATTTTACAAATATTGGGTAAAATGTTCCAATTTTTTTGAAATATTATTTAAAATATTAAAAATAAATGTTTTTTTTTGTAAAATTTTGTACCTATTTTGGGTTTTTCCTCCCCCCCCCCCCAGACACATTTAATGACAGACAACCGCCCTGTGTCGCCCAGTGAAAAATCCTTAAAAAATGCTCTGGCATCAGTCCATGTAGGCTAACACAAATATATAATACGGGTCTTGAAGCCAGATTATAAAAACTTCATTGAAATGAAAAATAATCCATTAACAGTTTCATTAAAATCTGAAATTACATAATGGCATAAATGCAAAATGTTTACTTTAGCGTTTCAAAATTGCATGATATCCCAACAAAAACATTAATGTGAAAAATGAGCCAAGTTTGGTGGAATCAACATTTGGTCAGCTTGAAGCAATCAATGTCACCAATAAAAGAGTTGAAATCTAACAGACTCCAAGTTCTATAGCAGTTCCATTAACTTAGTGGTGAGAGTTAGCAAAATATTGCTTAGTTTATTTTTAAAACATTTCTTTAGCTCCTTTCATATCAGCTTTCTAACTTGGCAAGTTGATTTCTAATTGACAGTCGACTTTTTTGATCATGATATAGTGACGGTTAAAACTTTCCCAATTAAGAAGCTGACATGAAAGGAGCTAAAGAAATGTTTTAAAAATAAATTAATCAATATTTTACTAACTCTCACGACTAAGTCAATGGAACTGCTATAGAACTTGGAGTCTGTTAGATTTCACTTCTTTTATTGGTGAGATTGACTGCTTCAAACTGTTCAAACGTTGATTCTACCAAACTTGGCTCATTTTTAAATTTTAACATTTATGTTTTTGTAGGGATATCATGCAATTTTGAAAAGCTGGAGTAAACATTATGCGTTTTTTAAAGGTCATGCTATAATTTCAGATTTTAATAAAACTCTTAACGGATTTTTTTTTTCATTTTAATAAAGTTTTATAATCTGGCTTCAAGACTTAGTGTAAAAAATAGCACATTTGATTTTAAATTCAAGTAATTTGGTTTTGGCAATTTTTGACAAGTAGATGGGCACTTTGTTCTGATTTGTTTGGTGAACCATTTATAAATTAAGTCATAATGCTCATAAAAAAAAGGCTATTTTGATGCAGTTTTTTGACTTATTAGATTTTTCCCTTTATACATGCATAAAATAATACGCCGATGCCTAATTTTAAGAGTAGGGGACACTCGGAAGTAGGTAAACATTTTAATGAGAGAGTGTATAGATACATAAAAAAAGAATAACCAAAATTACACTTTTCAGATCTTAATAACTTCAAACTATAAGTAATGAAACTTATAGCATAAAGGGTGTTCTGTGGTATTCTGTTAGACATTAAGGAGCACGGCAAGCATGTAGACCGAATAGTTCTTGAGAAACGGAGGGATCAAAAAGTAGCGCGAAACGTGTAAAATACACACTGGCAGATATGCAGCCCATTTTTGTTTCTGATTTCCAAACTTGGCTGACACACTACCACGTGTCTTAATAAGCAGTATAAGAATAACTTGATTTACATTTGTTGAATAAAACAACAATCCTGAACAAACAGAAAAAACAATGTCTGAAATAATAAACAAGAATGGTACAGAAATAAGGCTTAAAAAAGTCGGGAAATGGAACAAATATCTCAAGCATAAAAGTTTGAATTACTGTTTTTCAATCCTTACTTAGCTCTCGAGCAACTAAGGGACATAATTTGAAGTCAGGAGGACGCCTTGTAACTAAACACATCTGCAGATCATCTTTGATTTCGGTCAAATGCAAATAAGAATATCCTTTTATAGAAGGCTGCCTTAAAGGTAAAAGTGCGGCGATAATGACAGAAATAACGAATGCAGATTCAACGGGATGTGATCTAGCAAAGTAAATTAATCTACGTATAAATAATATGAAGCGTTTAAAAACATACATTTGTCGCGTATATAAATTTAAAGAAACATAAATTGTGTCATTCAGTTTTTTAAATGAAAAATTCTTATTAATCTTTCATGTAATTATGCTGATTGCAGATCACCACTCGCCAAAATAAAACAACTAAATTTCAGTAATTTAAACTTCGATACAGAAAAACGGCCGATCAAAGAGAATTCCAAAACAATAACAAACTAAACAGTTACAAAAACAGTTACATGCAACTGCTCCGCTCCTTTCTTTATTGCGTGTAAAAATGAGCTACGGAGAATATGCACCGTATTACGTACGTGGTACATATATTTTATTAAAATATTGGATATTTTTTGCTTGTCTCAAAAATTTTTTATTCACATGTATTTCTTTAATATAATTAAGTAAAATATTTCGGAATTTCTTTCTTTCTTTTTTTTATTTTTTATTTTTAGTGCAGACGATATTTTAGCAATGCATACGTTTTTATTCCTTTTATTGTAAACGTTCTTTTAGATCGTGAGCGTATACATGAAAAAGATTTTACTCTTGACGTTCTTAGTTTTCTTATTCAGTTTGTCTCGATGGCTGATAAACCAGTTGAAGAAAATAATAAAGCCATGGATATTTTTTCCTTCGAAAGAAAACTTGTCGAACTTGTTGAAGAATTAAGATTTAGAAGAGTACGATGAGATAAATTACTAAGTTAAAAATTATAGGACTAAATAGGATTCCATTTTTTTAAATGATGCTCTTTTAATCTTTCTACAGGATCTGGAAGTTGAAAATGAGAAAACAATGAAAAGTGTTCTGGATGAAAAGTATAAATCAGATACTGAATATGTAAGTACGCATTTAAATATAAAATTTACAATTTCGATGGCACTTCATTCCTTGAGAAAAAACAACTGGGAAAAATGAATTTTGACGTCTTGAATTCAAATCATGTTTTCGCAATGAACAATTGCGAAAGATCTGTGTGCATGTGCGTGAGTGAGTTGCCTGTTTGTGTGAGTGTGTTTCTTCACCAGTATATCCTGAATGGTAATGTGGGACTGCGGCTCGCTGCACCACCATATGTCATGCATGGAGAAGGAGTAGGTCGGAGGAAATGGATCACCGAAGAGCGAGACGTTGGCAGAGTGCCAATCTGCAAAAGGACATACCCGGCAAATGGCGTCCACAAAGCAAACAGCAATTTGTCATTGCTCAAAAAATAAAAATAATGATAAGAAAAAAAATAATTAGTAAAACCATGCGTCCTCTTTTTTTCGATGTAATGAAGGGAAATAGTATCAAAATCGAATCCCAAATTCGTTTTCTTCCTACAGCTTCATTTTTATTTAAAACCCATTTCTTCAGTATTTAAACATGTTTCATTTAGTTGTTAATGAATCCCATTGTCGTAAGCTTCATATAAAAAATTTGTAAATAGTACTTTTGAATATTGTAAACAGTGGGTCAAATTTATCGTTTTCAAAAAATGCTTTTAATTCAGTAAGATACTCCCCGCTTTGTGAAAAAAAAAAATAAAAATAAAAATAAATAAAAAATATAAGAAAAATTCAAGCTCCTAAATGGATGGACCCATTTTGTTCATTCCTTTTTTATTCTAAAGGTGACTTTTTTTTATTGGAAAGGTGGAAAGTAATCGCAGCTAGATCTCATGTTTGTGAAATTTGAACTACAGAAATAAGTAATTAATTAAAAACCAAATCAGCATTCTTTCACAATTTCGGCTGTGACGACTTACAATATTTAAAACATTGATACGAATCGAAAGAGCAAATTTTTCTGCTCACGATGAAATTCATTTTGAACTTTCACGTTTTAAAGAACTCAACTCAAATCTTTTTCCGTGCATTTAAAATACAATTTTAATGATTCAAATTTCATTCTGGTCAAACGATCGTTAAGAGCTCAATTATTTCAAGTTATTTGTTGTCGATTCTTATTTATTAACAAATTGTATAGTAATCAAGGCTTTAAAACGATTTTCAATTTTCTTTCTTGATTGTGCTTTTACGACTGGCAAAACTTTGTAATTGTGATCATCTTTCTTTCAGCAAGTTTTCAATTGTTTTCTTTAAAAAAAAAAAATATGTAGCCCACGAGACTCATTTTAAGATGAAGGCAGTCAAGGTCTGGGATGGAGAGCTTTAATTGTTTAAAATTTAATACAAGTTTTACTTTGTTATATTTGTTAAGTACCGTAAAGTCGGGTTACTTGGACCCTAGGGGGTTACTTGAGCCCATTACAGTAAAATGATAAAATCTAGGTTTGGTACTTATTAGTTGAAGACTTGCACGTAGTTTCTCGTTTCTCCGCAAGGTAGAAGCACTCTGCAATATCTAATGCTAGTACCAAACCCAGATTTTATCATTTTACTGTGGGCTCAAGTAACCTCCTTGTGGGTGCAAGTAACCCGACTTTACGGTACCTGTGGTAATAGCGTTTAAAAAGTTAAAATGGCATAAATTGTAAATTAACTAATTTTCTAATTAGTTTTAGGGAAAAAAAGGTGATTGTGTGGTGCACATATATCGGAAAAAAAGCTACGTATTATGTGCGCAACATTAAATGTTATACATTTTTTTAGGCGTTACAGTTTTCCCGAGAAGCGTGCTACAAGAAGAAGTCTTTATTCGTTGTACTATTTTTACCAGGCTGCTAGGTGGTTTCTTTCCTTGTGTGATTGTCGTTTTGTTCCATCTACGTCTGTTGATGACAAAAATTTTAGTTGTGAAAAGTTATTCGAACATTCAAAGTATTCGTACCAATCGGAAGAACGAATTTTCCTCTGTGTAATGAAATTTGTTCGGAATTTCTGTCACAACATTTTATACTAAATTTTAAATGCAGCTGTAAACATCAAAACTTGTATTCACGCCTTGCAAAGAGGATAAGTTCCCAACGTCGTATTTTTGCCGCTATCAGGTCTAGTTTTGCTTTAATATTTTCCCATTTCCCTATAATAGGATGAATTGCATCGAAAGCATATGAGAGAGAAGGATGAGTTAGAGCAACAGATAGCTCTTCTCAAAAGAAGATTGGAAGACAAAATTTGTATTTCAGATGATGAGAAGGTAATGCTTTCTAAACGAGTTAGTTTATACAGTCGAACCTCGTTAAAACGACCATAAAGGGGCCTTTAACATCAGTTCACTTTTACCATAGTTCGACTTGGCTGAAAGGAAATAAACAACAGACAATAATAGGACGGATATCACAACTCTAGCTCGCTTAAGCAGAATTTTGTTCAAAGAGTATTCGAATTTACGAGGTTCGAATGTATAGTAATATTGAGATACCACTTTTTAAACCAAAGCAAAATGCTTGAATATGATTCTTTCCCTCTCCTGTTTAGGTTAAGCAGCAAATGATAGCAAAAACATATGGTCAAGAAATAAGAACTCTAAAGGAAGAGCTCAGAACTGCTAAGGTATGAACATAGTATAGAAATGGAAATTTTTTTATATTATCTGGTTTTATGTTTCTTTTTATATGCCTCTATAATTATATGTGCCTGTAACCGTAAAAAAAAATATATTCTCGAAAATATGCGCATATGAAGCAAAATGCTCTTTTTTTAGCCTACTTTTCCGTTAAAAACAAAAGAAAGACGAAAAAAGTATTAAAAGTAGCTTAATGCATCTAAAAAATATCGCCAAGTCCAGAAAATATCGCCAAGTAAAAAAAATATCGCCAAGTCCAAAAAATATCGCCAAGTTAAAAAAATAAAAAGGTAAATTGAATATCGAAAAATTAAAAATTTGAAAGTAGGGTATTGAGATGGGGAATTTGTGTGTCGGTCGGTCGGTCGGTCTGTCGGTCTGTCTGTCCCCCCCTAATAACTCTTGAATGAACATTCTGATTTGGACAAACTTTTTTTTGTTGGAAAGATCTCGGCGAGTACAGCTCATTCCCATATTTGATTTTTCGATTTGAACAATCCGTTCAAACAACCGGTCCCGCGATGCTAACTTTTGAGTGAACAGTCCGATTTGAACAAACTTTTTTTTGTTTGAAAGATCTTTTCAAGGATACTTCATTCCCGTATCTACATTTTCGATTTGAACAATTTTTCGTTCAACATTGAACCGTTTAAACAAGCTGTCACCCCTAATAACTTTTGAATGAACAGTCCGATTTAAACAAATTTTTTTTTGTTCGAAGCATCTCGGGAAGGATACTTTATTACCGTATTTCAATTTTCAATTTGAACATTTTTGGTTCAACATTGAACCATTCAAGTAACCTTTCCCCACCTAATGGAATAAACTTTTTTTTGTTCGAAAGATCTCGGCGAGTACAGCTCATTCCATATTTGATTTTTCGATTTGAGCAGTTTTTGGTTCAACTTTGAACCGTTCAAACAACCTGTCCCACGATGCTAACTTTTGAGTGAACAATCCGATTTGAACAAACTTTTTTTTGTTCGAAGGATCTCAGCAAAGATACTTCATTACCCTATTTAAATTTTCCATTTCAGCATTTTTTCGTTCAACATTGAACCGTTCAAGCAACCTTTCCCCACCTAATAACGTTTGAGTGAACCGTCTGAATGGAATAAACTTTTTTTTTGTTTGAAAGATCTCGGAGAGGCTTTCCCATACATTTCCATATTTCGCTTTTTGATTTGAACCATTTTTCGTTCAATATTGAACCGTTCAGAAAAAAAATTAACATTAGCGTCTACGGGGAATTTAAGTTGAATGTTGATTCTGAACTTAAAGTCGGATTTCCTTCAAACTAACTTTGTAAGAAAATGGTTTTGATAAATAGTGTTTGTAAAGTACTTTTCTGAGTAATCTTCTGTGAGGACTTTGATTCCGACTCCGACTCCGCAAACGTGGCGGAAATGCAGGCTCAGAAAAAAATGACTGACTGTGCAGACGATATTTGTTTATTTATTCATTTGTTTTATTTTATTTATTATTATTATTATTTTTTTTGGCAGACGATATTTTTTGTAACAACAATTTTTCATTCACGAGAACATTTTATTCTTTATTTATATTTAACAACTGGCAACCGATTAAAAGTGAAATTCGAGACATTTTATTAACGAACGAGTTTTTTTTTTCTTTTTTTTTCTTTCTTTGATAAAATACGTTTTGATGCTCTTTGTACTTTTATTTATTTATTTATTTATTTTATTATTATTTTTTTTTTGAAAACAATTTAGGATTTTTTCTACGGAGGAACTGTAACTGTTGCACTCTTTAAAAGGTGCGACAAAGCTTTATTTATTCGTTAATTGCTTTTTGCGTGTCTATTTCATCTGATGAGAGGGGTATATTTTGCTTTTCGAAATCAGCTCTATGTGCTAAAAAGGTATGTTTGACATAATTTTCAGTTTCAGATAATCAAGAGAATAATGATCAGATGCGAGAATGCCGATATCGAGGTACGGGAAAGTAGGCTCGTTTAGTTCTTGACAGAACTTCTTGTTACAACCTAAGTCATATAAAATTTCAAAAAATACCAAACAGCTCGTTACAGCATCTAGATGTTACATTAGTTCCTTGCTTTGAACCATGATTCTAGAACACTTAATAACAGGGCTGAATAAAAAAAAAAAAAAAAAAAAAAAAGCTTATAAAAGCCGACATTATCTTTACACTGGTTGTCTGAATCCTTAATGAGTTTCCTGGCATTTGATTATATGGCCGTGGTGGCCCAATCAATGAGGCTTCGGACTCGTAACTGGAGGGTCCCGGCTTCGATCCTAGCCGATCTAAGATCCACCGTCTTTACTAGTGGTGGCTGGGGGATGTTAATATTCGTGGTCACAAAGTCCTCCAAGTGAATCGATACTTTAGGAAATACTGGAAAAGGGATTTTCTCGGCTCCTGTTCTTTATCAAAAGCACAGAGCGCTCTTCCCAACCAGTTAAAATACGTGCTGTCACCCGTTTTGTTTATTGTCACAAACTGAAAAGCTCGAGTAGAGACAATGTTTTACATTTAGAGCCAAACATTCAGAAATTGATTTCCAAAAAACATGCATTTAATGAAATAAGCATCAAATAATGATAACAGCAATCATTTGTGTGTGATTTTTCTTTCCTCTTACATGTATTTTTTCATGTTACCTAGAAAAGATTGAAATTTTACGCGTTCTGGCCTGCGAAAATCGCTTTAATATGAGGTGCCCCCCGCCTAATCCCCCTTCGGGCAAAAAGAAAAAAAAAAGTTGGGCATGACTGATTTACTAAGAACTAAATTTTTTTTTATTTTCAGACAGAAAAGTTAATATTAAACAAAAAAGTCCAGGAACTAGATGGAAAGCTAAAATTGCATAACAATTTTCAAGATTCAATTTCCAACCAGTTAAGTGAAATTCGAAAGAGCATCAAATTATTATCGGAGCAATGTAGAGATCTAGCAAATGAACAACAGAAACTTTTACAACTTGGTAAGTACAGAACATGTATTTAGCATCTTTGTCTCACCGTTGACATTAGTGGCCTATCTCAAAAGTTTGGAAAAACGTATATTTATTGATTTACTTTATATAACTGCCGCAAACCATCAAAATCTCTTCCTGTTTTTGCTAATAATCAGAATTTTGTAGTAGCGATTACTCGAGCGGTATACGTTAGATCTAAGAATTCATAAAATAGATGCAGAAGAAAGTTTCGTAATAGCCACAACGTAGTTGCAAATGCCAAATCTGCACCTCAGAACCAGAACGACTTAAGTCCAAAAATGCCGATTTTCACTTTATTGCTTCAATGTAAATAGAATCTTATTCCGCATCGACCCATGAGAGCATTATTCTATAAAACAAATTCCTTCACCTATATTTAGCATCATTAAAAGAGCACGAGTCCTATCTTTTGCATGTATTCGGCAATCGTTTTCGCCCTCTGCTGAAAAGCTACGAAAATGGACTTACGTTAGTTTGGTTTTGAAGTACAGAAATAAGGAGTAAATTTATAAAATTTGTTAGTATAAAACATGTTACAAATGAAATTGTATCTAAAACGAAAAATAAGAGAAGATTACAATTTCCCCACTGGTTTATAATATAAGTGTCAATTTTTGAACAATGCTTAGATTACCCAACCTCCGATTTTTCGTTTCCCTTCTTGGTACGTTTTTTATCACTGGTCGCATTGCTCTCTCTCTTTGTATGTGTGTGAAAGAGGGGGCTTCATTTCTCTTTTATTTTATTATATTTTTTTATTGAGACGTACCACTATGTCGTTGGCTAGCAATATGTATATTTATTATAATGGTAGCTTTTGAAATGTTAGATGCAAATGTGCAAACAATTCCATTATAGGCTGCTATCATAGAGTTGAGCTTTTAGAAATATAACAAGCAGTCGCTACCTAATTTTAAATTTTGGAATATCTCTAAATTAGTTTCAAAACTTGAGCAAGGTATTGAAGTTGAAAAATTTTAAAAGCACCTTTTCATTGAAAATAACAAGAAAAATAATTCGTAAGCACTCAATTTTTGAAACAGAACGAAAAACGGCGGACGGCCCAGCTATCTGTTCTTAAATTACTGTCTTTGCCATGATCTATTATGGTAATGAAAATCGATTATTATGATCGGGTTTATTTAACATTATAGTGCTTCAACTAATTTAAAAAAAATAATTAAAAAAAAATTCAACGCACAAGGGCCTCCTTAAAAGTATGTTTGTATGGAAAAATGAATTCATTTTTACTCCTATATGCATATATAATTCCTTCCATGTATAATTTTTGTGTTTTATTTTTTCCCAGTTGCCGATGCAAAAATGGCCTTTAAAAAGTACGATCTTTGCAACCAAAATATCCAACAATCCCTCGTTATGTCAGAAAAGAAAAATGCTCGCCTGACAAAGGAGCTGCTGGATTGCAGGTAAAAAATATTTTATTTGTAGTTTGAAAAATTATTCACTTCCGTTTATTTTTCAGGTTTTTTTTTTCTTTTTTCATTCTTCAGTCCTTTTATTTCTTACATCATTTTGACTGTTATCAGTTTCAAATGAAAACAATAGAAAAAAATTGCATAATAATCCATGGTATTTCCTGTTGCTAACTTTAATAGCGTAAAATTTACCATTGACGAAAAGATGATCTCGCTTAAGATTAAAGCAAACCTCTTCTGGAACTGATCCTGCTTTATATGAAGCTTTTGCTGTCCTTATACTTTGTATGAGGAAGTAAAAATAATAGTATTGAGAGCAAGACAAAATTTAGGATTTTGGATTTGTATCGTTTGAGTTTTAAAGCTTAAGCAAAAAATATAAGCTATAAATTTTATTTTTTATTAAAAATCGGAAAAACGCTTCTTTACCCGGGATTCTTCTTATTATGGGGTATTACAAAAGTCACTGGAAAACCGCAGTTGGCGTTAAAAAACGTATTCTGCCGAGTTAAGCAGAGTAAGTGCCGAGTTGCTATTTTTAACAAAATTGAGTTATTGTCACCACGTAGTTCTTTGTGACGCATTTCACCTAAATGCAACAATTAATGTTCATTTAAAAACGGAAAATATTTAAAAAAAAAAATCTGAAAAAGAATCATCTGAATCAAATACATAGAGGCACAAAACTTTAAATTGTAAAGAGCCTGACTCCAGATCAGTAGAAAACCGATACCGAAAATCCGGGCACTTTTAATTGAAAGGAAATGGAAAGTACCCGGATTTTAGATTTCTGCCTTCGGTTTCGGTCGGTTTTCTGCTGATGTGGAACCAGGCCTTCATATCTCAGTTCGAGCTCGACTGCAGATGCCACTTTTGCGCTTAGCAGGGCAGTATCCTGTCTGCACTGCTTATACAAATACTGGGGGCTTCAAGAAATATTATTCGATTAAGCGGGATATTTTTTTAAGAGTGGATCTATGGCGTTGGAAATATTCGGTTCCCAGATATTTTATTCGGATAAATGGCATATTCGTTTATCCGTTGCCCTGTTAGGCGGGGCCGTCAGTATTTGCAATCCAAAGAAATGAAATTCTACTTAGATTAACAGTATAGCTTAGATGAGTCTATTTGAAGCGTTCCTGATACCGAACCCGATAATTCTCTCTCCCCTCTGATCATTTAAAAATGACCTTACGCAATCACTCACGCAACACCATTTTCAACCTCACTGTCACTTCTCCGTTTTTCCATTACTAAAGAGAAATAAATTGCTTAGCCACATTTTGCGTATTTTTCGTGACATTGTGCCTTACCCTATGTTGAACGGTTCTCCAACTTAATGTTTCATCCTAAATAACATGCAATAATTAAATCTTGAAATGGAATAAATGCCGAGGATACACCTATATGAATGAATATAAAGTTAATATTTTCAACGCATTAGAACGTTCAACATGATTATTGTAGCACTTCAAAAAAAATTCAGCATTGTGAAATTATAAAATTAAAATAAATTAAAATAAATTAATTAAAATTATATAATTACAGGTCACCATATAAAGTGTCAATTCTTAAACAGTTTGTTCCGAGATTTTCCCTAGATATCGAATGCATCATGCAATTATTACATGTATTATATCAACATAGATGCTCCATACCAAGCGGTAGTCATATTGGGTGACTTTATAGCTGCATATATCAAAGAGACATTTTCTACATTCTAATAGCAACCCTCAATAATGTAGAAAAATAGATTTTTCTTTATGAATACCAAAACGTTAAGGCTCAACCATTTCAAGTGTTGACTAACTCTTTTATCGCATTTTGCATTGTTAAAAAATACTAGAAATTTCGTTGATCCAATGTTTGCATAATGGATGAAACCAAAACGATATTAAGCAGTGAGTAACCGCCGAGTTATACGGCAACTGCGGATTATAGATCTACGGAATAGCCGAGTTGGCGGTGTATTGCAAAACGATATTGTTTTCTCAATCTTAACAAATACAATTTTTAAATTTTCAAACGGTTGTTACTTTCTCTTAATGTAGCATTTATGTTACAAAGTTTTTTTTTTTTTTTTTACTTACCTTTTCTTTTAACTCTAGAACTGAGTTGACCATGCTGAAAAGCTCCAAGGTACCACCAGCGAAACCGATTAATAACTACATCAACGTTGAGAAGGTATGTGATACTAAAAACTATGAAAAGAAAATATTTCTAAAATGAATCTCATCTTTATCTTCACGACTTGATATAAACTATTTGGAATTTCATCCAGTGTCTATCGGTTTACACAGCATCCAGTATCGTGAATTCGATAACGCATACTTTTATAACATTATTTTATATTTAAATGGCTAATTACATGTAATTGTTGGTGCAGAAAAGTAATGTAGTAATCCATGTGATGAATAATATATGTACATATACTGTCGTCCCCGCTTAATCGGGTAACGGATAAACGAATGCCCCGCTTATACGAATAAAATATATCGGAACCGATGCCATAGACGTAATGTTAAAGATCCACGCTTAATCGAATACCCGTTTAATCGAATAATATTTCTTGAAACCGACAGTATTCGTTTAAGCGGGGCCGACAGTATTTCTTTTCTTAAAAAAAATGAATAAACTACTTAGAACGGTTAAATGTTATGAAAATGTAAAAACGGTTGAAAAATGCGAAACATGATGAACCAATTTCTAATGAAGTTCTTTGTGTGTCATCGCTGAAAATGAATTGCCCAATTTAGTGCACTTTTCTACTTGCCGATATGACAGTGATAAATCGTACACTCTTGTCAATATCCGATATTGGCGCACTCAAAATTTATTTACATGTATCATGCGTTTCGCAACCTACCGATTTAATTACAACTGTGTCGCCTCCGTGAAGTCGACATTGTTAAAGGACCATTTTTATTGTATAGCATCCGTCGTTTCTTTCGCGTCGGCCCTATAACTAACCATTCATTCGTTTACTTTGTCTGACGTAGACAGAATAGCTACGTCATACGAAACGATATCGGTTGAATGGAAAAATCGTTAGAGAATACCAACTTTTAAAAACGCAACAAAGCAGAAATAATAGTAATACTAATAGTAGTAAAAAAAAATTTAACTACTGTGCAAGATTTATCATGTTATTAAAAATTAAAAATCAATGTCGATTTATTTTCAGATACATAATAGAAATTTAGAGCTTGAAAACTTGTTCTTGAAGTCCAGAAAAGAAAACGAGGTAAGTAAAAACTACTTTCATTTTTTGTCATTTTTTACTGAAATTTGAGTTGATCAATTATTCTTGAACCGAAATAGCAGCAGAAAATACTCTTATAGTCAAGTAAACTTTAAAAACCAATGTTATATTCATCTCAGTGGTGGCATAGCACAAATCCGCTCGTGCATTTCTACCATTATTATTTTAAACTATAATAATAACTCAAGTTTACATAGCGTAAAGCCTTCCTGATTTTAAATTTCAAAAAAATTACGAAGCATCCCTTTCCTCGAAAAGTATTTAAGTTACGATCATATTAAATTCAAGTGCATGCCATTGTCTTTAAGATAAGCTATTATACAAATTTAGCTCCCATAGAACTTGAGTTAGACAATTTTAAAGCACTTCCGGCAAGTAAAAAAAAAGTGTATTTGTTTTTTAAAGCGAATTTCAAAAATTAATCATATAGTAATTCAATAATTGAAATAAAATATTTTTATTGACATTTATTACATTTTAAATAAAATTTCACCGCAAAATGTATTTTATTTTGGTATTCCCCCCAAAAAACTAAAAAAAATGTTTGATTCTAAATTACATCTCTTTTTTCTTCCAAAGAAAACTCTAAGTAATTTCATCAACTGCCAAAAAGAATTGTGCAAATTCATGAAAAAATACGCGGATGCTGATGAAGAAAAATGCAAAGCTGTGGAAGAAGTTGAGAAGCAGCTAGAGGCATCTAAGAAACAGGTCGAACTACTGGAACAAAATCTTCATGACTTGAAGGAACGTTTAGCTGACGAAAAAGTAAATCTAGCAATCTTTTATAAAGCATTGAATTTCCATGAATAACGATTTAATTCCATCTAGTGCATCTAAATTTTGATGCTCAAAACTAAGTGAAATATGGTTGAAATAATGCATAACTTTGTATAATGTGCATATTGGACGTGTGGGGCATTTTCATGCTAAATTATTCGGATATTTGCCAAAACTATGTACTCCACTTTGAATATTTCTAAGTGTCAAGGGTTTTTTACTATTTTGCAAATTAAACTTTTTCGAGGGTGAAATAAAAATATATATTATTCTTATGAGTTGGAATTTCTAAGCTATGCCCTTTAGCACCTGAGGAATGCTATAGCTCCTGTATAAAGATTATTTTGAATCGAATTTCTTCAGTAGCTTCAGAATTTAGTGCATATTAGGTTAGACTATGGCGCTGCCTGCAATCCTTGTAGAACCGCAGGTAGCCAAATTCAGTCACAGGTCCTGAATTTGTATTTCCCTTTCTAAGTTCTTCATTTGAAAAGAAAAGTAAATCTCAAAGAAACAATTATGTATTTTTGTATAATTCTTGGAATTTTTGTGAAAAACAATCTCGAATAGATAACCAAACTTACGATGCAAAATTCGACAATTCATTTTTTTAACTAGAAAAATTATACATTTGTTTTATGTTAATGTTACTTAAAGTATAAATTTAACATTAACAATTTATAAAAATTTTCAATGGCAGCATTTTTTCATAAATGAAGATATGGGTCATTTTCAAAATTTGCTTACATTTGCTGTCCGGAGGTTAAAAAGACGATATTGAAGCATAACTTATATTTTAAATTCAATGCCAACAATTGTTTTCTGCAAGAAATACCCCCAAAAAAAATTCTATCACTCAAAAAATTATTGAAAGTTATTTATTTATTTTAATATAAGTCTTTAAAAATGAGATTCAAGGCAAAAACGCTTGTCCATTTCCAATTTTCGCAAGTTCAACTGTTTTTTTTATATACTTAATTGTATAAAAAAGTATATACAACAATTTTTTTTCACATATTGACTATTAGTATATGATCTACTTATATTAAAAACTGAGTATCTTTCTATCTATCTATGTCACGCTTCTTTCTCCTGAACGCCAACGAACTGAAAGTCGAACCAGGTACCGATAGATAGGTAATTTTTCAGGCTTCATTAGTTTCAATTGATATAATTATACGATTTTAATTAGCGAAGATATCAATTAATAAGTAGTCAAATGTAAAGCGATTAAGCCTAATAAATGATTAAACTTCCAAGACATTTTTTCTTACCGTTGCCATTTTGAATTAAAACGTTAATTAAATTATTGAACTATTTAAAATTCCAAGATATTTATTTCTTTCCGTTGCGATTTTAAGGCAGGAATTCAAGTGAAACACGGACGATCGCAACTCACCAATGCAATCGCAAATTCCAAAATTTGGATTCAAGTGAAACGAATTCACTTGAATTCGACTTACAGTAGCGGTTGCAATATGCGATCGCCTCGAAGCGACTGCAATGGTGTTTCACTTGAATTCGGCCCTAAATTAAAACGTTAATTAAATTGAACTTTTTAAAATGAAAGAGTGTTATTTTTTTCCATTGTCATTTTGAATACGTGTTATAACAAAGTTCTAACAATTGTTTTTATTCTAATTATTAATGACATTTTTTCTCTGGTACCATTTTGAAAATGTGTTTTTAAATAAAATTGCAATTGCTGTTTTTAGAAGGGACTTTTTCTGGCTGCGATCCATAAGTAGTCAAATTTAAAGCGAATGTTTAATTAATAAGTAGTCAAAATTAAAGCGATTAAGCCTAATTAATGATTAAACTTCCAAGACATTTTTTCTTACCGTTACCATTTTGAATTAAAACGTTAATTAAATTATTGAACTATTTAAAATTCCAAGATATTTATTTCTTTCCGTTGCGATTTTGAATTAAAACGTTAATTAAGTTGAACTTTTTAAAATGAAAGAGTGTTATTTTTTGCATTGTCATTTTGAATACGTGTTATAACAAAGTTCTAACAATTGTTTTTATTCTAATTATTAATGATATATTTTTTCTCAGGTACCAATTTGAAAATGTGTTTTTAAATAAAATTGCAATTGCTGTTTTTAGAAGGGACTTTTTCTGGCTTCGATCCAAATATTAAAAGAACTTTTTCGTTTAGAATTTTGCAATTAATTTTACCGGAAGAAAGCGGTTTGGAAATAATTGTTTTTGGAAAGGAATTTTATTTGTAATTTAGTGAGAGTGCTAAGTATGCGCTACTTGACATCGTCTTTATTTTTGAGGAAGCATGTGCAAATAATTCGATTGATTCTTTGATGCAGGAAAGCTTTTTAGCGAGCCGCTTTAGCGGGGAGTAGTTTATTAAACTTTTCTTTGGTACTTTAAAGGCGAGCCGCCTTGGCGGCGAGTAGTGAATTGAAACTTTCCTCGCTACTGTAAAGGCGAGCCGCCTTGACGGCGAGTAAACTGTTTAAACTTTCCTCATTTCTTTAAAGGCGAGCCGCCCTGGTGGCGAGTAGTTTTCTCAAACTGCCTTCACTACATTACAGCCCGTGCAACGCCGGGCTACGCAGCTAGTACTCATAATAAATATTGACAATAGTATTTTTTTTTTTTCAATACGAAATGTATGAATACATTTTATCCGGCAGTTGTTGTCAAGTCCGTTACCCTGAAGTTATTTTAGCTAAAAAAGGTATTTATTGCGTCAAAAGATGGTAACACGTATTCAGTTAACTTAACAAACTAGTAGCGTAACTATTTCGTACCATTTTGTTTTCCTGAGTCAAGAAGTATTGCTGTGGCGTTTCGCACAAGATTTCTTCCAGGTGCGTATTTTTATTCTTTGTCAAGTCTGTTACCAAAGATTTTAGTATTAATTTTCACTTTTTCTCAACTTTTACCCCGAAATATTGTTTATTATACAACTCTAAGAAAATGCATATTGTTGTTGAATTTTTAAATTCGACAACCTAGCCATAATTTTACATTTTGGTTGAAATGTCAAGTCCGTTACTGGTCAAATCCGCTACTAAATGTCAGGTCCGTCACCATGCATTTTTTGATCAATATTTTAATTATCACAAACATCGTTTTAAGCTTCAGGGAGGCAAATAATTTCAAATGAACTTGGTTCTAGGCGCTATGATATAGTTTAGAAGTGAGATTTCATATTGATTTTGTAAGGTAACAGACGACAATTTTCCTTGCAACTTAAAGTTTTATAACAGCATTTGAATACTTAATTATGCATCAAAGTGTACAACCAATTATTTTTTCACGCACCCAAAATATGTGACAAAACATCTGGATGTGATTATAAAAGAAAATAACAAGTTAAAAAAAATACTTAAAAATTCTAAAATGTAAGCATATTGTGAAAATGACCCATATGTTGAAACTAAAACTAAAATGCTGGCTACATATGTTCTCCCTAGTACTATGACTAAGAATAATTGTAATTATTGAAAAACTTGAGTAAGTATACGGTGATTCCTAAAAATGACCGAAATATATCAATGTCCTTTGTAAAATAGGAATTGTATTTTGACAGATTGCAATTATCGCAGCAGACACTTTTTTTTGCTATTATATTTGAGAAAATTATTTAGTAATAGAAAATGAAAAAATAAAACTTTTCTTGCTATTATATTTGAGAAAATTATTTAGAAATAGGAAATGAAAAAATAGAGCTTTTTTGCTATTTTTAAAGTAGTGATTTATTTACTTAGTAACATCTTTACTTTCTTTTCAGAACAAAAACACGAAAAATACCTTAACAGTGTATACCCAGACAAGTGGTCATAGTTACAACTTCGAAAGCCCGAGTTCAAAAAAAGAACTGCTTCTTTCGCCTGTCTTCCCTTCAGATTATGAGAGTAATTCTGTGAAGTGTTTAGACAACACTTCACAGTCTTTCAACAACAACCAGACTTTCTCTAGCCGTTTTGAATCTAATATAATGCTTGAAATTATGAAGAAGCAAGTTACTAATTCATATGATTCCACAACTACAGTGGAACTACAAAACCAAAGGTTAATTCTGAAGGGTAATGTTGGTAAGATCCATTATCAAGGAATGGATCCTCTTGATATTGATAAACGTAGCGAAGATCCTAATGGAATGATTTGCTGTGATTCTGCTTTCAAGAAGTCAGCGGAAATACCTGTACCAGAAAATGGCTCAACAAGTAAAAATATCTCCACACTTGATTCTGTAAAATGTAGAACAGAATTGTGTACAAAAAGAGGCCAAGCTTTTGAAAATCAAGATTTGATTTCAGAAGAAAGACCTTTCAAGCTATTGAAAGTGGACACAAGCATCAAGAATATTTCTAGTATAGCGAACTCAGAAGCTGATTCAGCAACCAAAAGTGTTGCTGACTACAATGCTACTAAGTTCATCAAAAAAGCACTACTAGTAGATAATGAAAATATTTCTCCTACTATTTCGTTGGCAGCTTTTAATTTGTTAAATTCAGAGAAAAAGAATATAGTTAATTTTTGTAAACTAAGCGAAGAGGCGAATGAATACGGGTTGATGCCAAGTGCGGAGAAATCATGGGTTGGAAGCAGAAAAGTGGATGATCAAGCCAATTTAAAAGTTGACCAAAATGAGAGTGAAATCAAAGAAATCTCAGGAAACGTTGCTGAGAAAACAACTTCTAACGGAGAAGAAAGCATTGTTTTGCCAGAAAATGCTGTTAGTGAGAAGAAATCTGAAGAAAAAGGAAAAGGATCAGTCGACGCATCAATAAGCTGTGATACATCCGAAAAGAGTTCAATGCGTTCATCCTTGGAAGAAATTACTAAAAGTGCCATGAAGTACGTGTCCTTTTTATCCGGTAACACATAAAGTTCGCTTTAATGTGCATGGTGTTTGAAATTTTTCCTCGAAAAATTTTAAGACCGACCAGTGAATGAACACTCAAGCGAATTTTCAATTCCAAAAATTCATATCATCGTTAAAAATTATAGCATTTACCACATGACAGTGCAAACACTTCATATTATATAAGATTATTTTTAAAAATTGGGGAAGCTTTTATGGTTCTGCACCAGATTTTATGGCACCTTAAAACGAAATAAAAATGCCCAAACCCAGCTAATGAACACCCCAACCTCACTAAAAAATAAGTTGCTGTTTTTACAATACAACACTGAAAGCAAAGGTTTCAGTTTAAAACTGTAAAAATGCAGTAATAAACTGTAAAACTAGCTATTGTACAGTTTATTACTGTAAAACTAGCAATTTTACAGATAGTTACCAGAAAATTAGCTGTATTATGCTGTAACAACAACAGTATAATACTGGCAGCAGAGGTTCCAGTTTAAAAATGTAAAATGCACAGTAATAAACTGTAAAACTAGCACTTTTACAGTTTGTTACTGTAAACTATCAGTTTTACAGTTTACTACTGTAAAATAAGAAAATATTCCATTTTATTACTGTAAAAATAACTATAAATATAGCTGTATTATACTGTAAAAACAACATTCATTTTTTACAGTGCAGTGCACAAATTCAGCATTTTCTAGTCATTTTCTTTTTGTAAACGTGTAGAAGGAAGTACGGTACGATGTACGCTAATGTATGGTACGATTTCCCCTAAGAAAAATGTTTTGAACACTTATTTTGTCAAAAAGAAAAAAAAATGACGAGATGTTCATTCACAGGTCGGTCTACCCTATCTGCTGAGACTTCAATTTTATCTTTCTGCATTCTTTAACTAAGTCTGAACTTTAATTCTTAATAGTTTTGGTAAAAATGTGCTATTTAAAAATTCTGAATGCATACAATGCACTATCTAATTTGAATTACAATTGTGACTTTCATTATGCACATTATACCTTTATCTTTTATTTAATGCTCCATTTTGTATTACAAGACTAGCAGAAAAGATTACAAATGCCCTAAATTAAGTTCCAGATGTTTAATAGCTCGATATGGATCACATTTCTAAAATTTTATTTTAATTGTATAGCTACTTTGTTCAACGATTTCTTATTATTTTTAAAAATATTTTATTCATATAAATTGGTTAAATTATTGTGTATTTATCTCGTTATAAAATATTGAGAAGATTATTTGAGCGTAAATATGCTTATAGCATCTTAATCTGTAATTGAAATTTTGCTTTCGGATTGAAAATTGTGTTTGATTGAAAAATAAAGTTCTTGATTCAATATTCTTATGTTCTCTATGACTTTAACCATCGTTGCCATTCTGTCAGGATTTAACAAGTTTCAAATACTTCCTTATTTATAGCATTTTACAAATATTAATAGTTTAATGTTTACGGAAAAGAAAACAATTAACTAGTATAAATTTTATCTCACTAATCATCCACTGTCCAATTGCATAATGTAACGTATTTTTAATGTATGTTCTTCTAAAACGCGGTTGATTTCTAAGAAATAAAATACAATTTTTGATAACATCATATAAATTTATTTCAAACGGCAACATTCAGTATGTTAAATAAGGATCTAAAGATTTAACTGCTTTTTGGACTTCTTCACTGTCTTCTTCTATTTCGTCATCTTTTGAATCTTTGTCCGTATAGTCCGTTCCGAATACAGTTTCATCTTTCACGCCCGTAGTGTTCCACACTCTTAGAGTACCGTCATACGATCCAGTGAATAATTTACCAGGAACAACCTGCAAAGGAAAAAAGGGGGCAGTTTACGATTGCTGGGTATCGAGCTAGTTCATAAAGTTTTGATTACTCAAACTAGCAAACTACATAGCGCAAATCCGGTTCGAAATTTAATTAGTTCAAACAGGGTTCGTACGTACCTTCAAAACTCCTCCAATACTCCCTCATTTCGGAAATTTTTTGAAGGGCCTATCAAACTCTTTCATTTTGCTACTAACGCCTTGAAAACTCCTCCATTTTTAGTTTGAAACTCATTACCTTCCTCTATGAATCATTCAAATCATATTAATTCTGCCTCTTTTTTAATTTAATAAATATTATGAGTCTTGTTACATCTCCAACCTTCCCCTCTATCTAACAGCGTCTAACATAGCTGAAATTGATATTTTGGAATTTTAATTTTGAAAAATTCCGGGGTAGTATTTTGGATCCTATTTTTTCCCTGATGTCATTAAAGATCGTATACAAGATCATTTCGAAAGCTTGAATGTTACAAACCATTCTGGAGTTGGGGAGTCTCTGGACTTTTTGTACAATCATCGAGAATCGTATACGGGTGATTCTCCAAAAACCTGGCATTTTTGACTCACAAACTCTATAAAAATAAAAATGCTTAAAAAATCATACTTACTCTTTGTTAGGAGCTTATTAAGAGAAAAATAGAGGGAACTCACTTTAAGTATGCTACACCCCCCAAAAAAAGGGGGGGGGTCAACTTTTTCAAACCGAGAGAGTGACAAGAAGCACTAAGCGAGCAAACAAATGAATTTTATCAAGGATTATCAGAAATTTTACAACAATAACAAAGAAAAAACTTCAACATGAATGAAAATCTATGTTTTTTGTTGACAAACAAAACTAATTTACAACCTTCTTAAACGAACACTGTTTTAAGAGGTGCAGCATCCGACAAATTTAATATTTATATGAAGAAAGATTTATAATCATAAAATAAAGTTCAAATTTTTCTAAATGAATACTTTTTTTAATAAATGAGACTCCTTTTTAATATTTTAAAATAATGTTTGGCAAATAAATCCATCTATTCTACCGGATGTTTTACCAGTGCTTTAAAAGTAATGCTAGAGTGACATTTTTTTTTTGCGCCAGGACAGGGACATTTTAATCAAAAAAGGCTGATATTTCTACCCGGAATTATATAGAAGGTAAATAATGGTATTTTTCTCTTTTATCCTCTTAATTCAATTACACACTGCAGGCAGAATTATTATTTTTATTTTATTTAGAACAGAAATGTTGGCCAGGAGAGGGACATCGAAAATGTTACATACCTCATTTTGAACTAAGGCATAATAATACGAACAGCAGACAAATTCTATAGACAAAATACTCTATGAGTCCAAAGAAGTGATGAGAATAAACAGTGTTATAGTACTGCAGATTCAAAATTCTTTCTTTTTGCCTTCAATAATTGAACCAATTTGTAGGCCAGGAGAGGGACATGCAATCTGGGGACAAACTTCAAAATGATCTACCTGATTATATAATCATTTAAATAAGCTAAAACAACACTATATTACACTCATAATTATACTTAATTCAACACTACAAGTGGAATTTGTGCAATGTTCTCGTAAAATTTTAAAATAATTTATTTACATTTTAGAAACAGGGTGGGACATGCAGAAAAGGTGACTTATAGCTATTCAAAAATTTTTGTAGAAAAAAATAAATGAAAAATTGCTTTAATATGAATTGAATAACATCAGAATAACGTATTTACTAACAATTAACAAAAACAAAAAAACTTTCTTGGTCAAATAATTTTTGTGCTGTCCTACGGGGACATCATATTGTTCGGATTTTGGAGAATTACCCATACATTTCGTTACTAGAACCTCAAATTTAAGGATTCCATTCTTTCCCCTAAAGTTACTAAAGATGACCTGTAAAAACGTTTGTAGGAGGGGCTGGGGAGACTGTAGAGTACACGGAATTTGAGAAGATATTTGTTTTACTTTTGTAAAAATAATGCAAATTCAAAGTAAATTCGTTTCAAGTGGTAAAAGAGTAGTCCTTTCAAATATCGTTTTCCTCTTTCAAAACTTTTCTAAAACTGCTTCATTTTAATTTCTAAAATGGAGCACGAACCCTGTTTAAATGCGTTTTTGAATGATAGTGGTTAAGGGCCTAGCTCCACATCGGCAAAAACCGATGGTAGGGGGAGGGGGGCACATGCGAACAAAAATGACATTTTTGTATATTTTTCATTATTAATTTGAGATATAAAAGAAACAAGTGCTATGCATGATAAATCAAACATTTGCTAATATTTTCATGCAGTTACCTCTCTTCTTCAACAGTGAATTCCAGCCAAAAAATAAGTCAAAAATATGTTAAATTTTGTTCACATCTGCCCCAGTAGGGGGCAGTTGTAAACACACCTGGGGCACAAGTAAACACGGATACATAAATGGAAATAAAATACACCTAAGCATATTTTTAAGTATACTGCTTATTACACATTAACAAACACTTACAATGAAAATATCAAGGTATTTATTCAACATGATTAATTGACTCAATTCAACGAACATTGTAGCCTTCAAGTTTTACAGAAAAAGAAACAGAAGATGCAGCTCGACATGTGCCACCTAAAATTGTAGGTGGTGGTAATTTTAGCAGAATATCATCAGAGTGTTTACCATCGATGTATCATCTGTTTTTGGAAACATAAAAGTTTCATTCATAGTGAATTTTTGTCTTTTTGGTAGTGAATTCTACGAGGACAAAGTCATTCACAGCTAAATTTTCTGGTGCAAGGTTGACTTCAGCACAAATTTCTTGATAGTTGCGGTCTTCAAAACTAATGTCGGACTCAGCGTCACTTACTACAACTTTTAACTGTTCCTTTTTCAACAGTTTAGCAAGTTTAACTTTCTTTTCTTTGCAACTCTTTCAGATTTTAATTAAATATTGAGTATTGAAACTTTTAATTATTCAATATTTCTTAATTAGACTATTCAATGTATAAAAAAATCAACAATTTTTGAAATTGAAATAACTAAATACCATTATGGGGCACAGATGAACTGTTCACATCTGCCCTACATAATGTGTTCACATGTGCCCCTTATCTCAACTTAGGCCTAATTTGATAAAAAAACTATATTTTTTTCAATTAAAAAAAATAGTGCATGAAAACTTTCCTTATTAATGCCACTTTAAGACGAATAAAGTTCAAATCACAAAAAAATAGTTTTGGATGTGTTTTTACTCCGAGAACTGGAACATAAAAGTATATTGGCACCTTCCAAAACATAAGATCTTATGATAACTAAAAAACAAAATGGTTTAGATCTTTGAAATTTCAGGCAGGATATAGTACTTGTGTTACCATCTACATATTTTTTTACCAGATTTTTCCCTTCGTGTTAACTGGGTAAAATAATATCGTTTGTTCACTTCTGCCCCCCTTTCCCCTACTCCCTATTTTAAGAAAATAGGAAGTACCCGGATTTTCGGTTTTTGCCTTCAGTTTCTGTCGGTTTTCTGCTGATGTGGAGCTCGTCCCTTAGACCCCTGTCACTGCCCAAAGGCTCAGGTTTGACGTTTGTTCCAGTCGGTGGATTTTTGAGAAGCAGAAAATCGGCAATGTCCTTGTCATATGATTGTACTGCATGTAAAACATTACCCGAATACTCGCTTGGATTGAAGAACTCTAAGCAAAATTGAAATTCTTAGTACAATTTCGCATCGAGCAGAGCCCGGGTGCCTTCATTTGGTGGGGGGAAACTGGGCGTTAATTTTCTAGTGATAATGGAATCCGTCAGTTGTGCTGCATGAAAGAATGGATACTATATCGGGGGATCATACTAGGTCCGCAAAAGATATGGTGTTTGACGCAGCTCTATTAGAAAAAAAAAATATAAGGCTGAACTTGATCGTAACTTAATTTTTTTTTAAACGAATTTTTGAAACGACAGAATTCGTAATACTCTAAAAGTCATAGGGATAATCTAAACATCATTAATTTATTAAATTTTCTCAAAATTACAATAACCTTTTATTAAATTAAGATAAATTGGGGTGCAATTTGTTTTATTAAAGCTAAAAATTCTCGTGATAATAAAGAAAAATAAACATTAGAAAATCTGCACATACAATTTTCTAATGCTAAAAAATATAAAATGATAGCAAAAAATAACGGCAAGGAAATAAATTGCTCTACAAATAATTATGTCACAGGAAAGACAACATTAGCAAATTACACTCTCATGTTTCCTTCTTACCTCAACACAGACAATTGCGTTTTCGTGACCTTTAAATGATCTCTTTAAAGTTCCAGATTTTGCTTCAAACATCCTTGCTATAGCATCCCCGCATCCAGTATACACTGAGAGAAGAAATGATAATTTGAGTTCAAAATTTCTCTTTTTCAACTAGAAAAGTAAGAAATGAGTAGTTTATGTTTGTACGGGTAGAATGAATGAGAAAATTAGCGTAAAATAACCATTCCACCGTCACGGGCGGACAAGCAGACTCAAAAATTTCACCAACATGTTGCTACAGCTCTTCATATCTTAACTGAAAAGAAGCTACATAAAGCTTGAGACTAAAAAAATTTGATAGTGGCCAGTGGCCAGTAAACCCGAAAAAGTTAGTGGCCACTTTGGCGTTGTTGGTGGCCACTTTGAACCAAGTTCCAAAATTGTAATCCCACTTCACTTCATTCTGCATATAGTAATATTACACTATGTACTTGCATATATCTTAACTAAATTACTATATATAAAAGAAAAATGTTTAAAAAAAACTTATAAACCTTTTCTGAAAAAGAAAATTATTTATTTTAAAATCCAAATAATACGACATTATGCAAATAAAACAAAACTAAAACCACTTGCAAACTTGAACTTTAATAAAACATTTCATTCAATTTACTGATTGATCATAGTTCTTTTAATTACTTCAGCAAAATAAGTTCAGATATAAATTAGAAGAAAAATAGGCGATCATAATTTCCTCGGAAAGAAGTTTCTTTTCTTTTTCTTTATAGATTTTTGGTGCAATATTTACAGCCACCCCTTTAAAATCCTGAGTAAATAGCAAAGAAAGTTATTTTTTCTACATTTTAAAGTCAACAAATGGCCCTAAATCGTTGAAATATTTTACTTCATTTTTATGAGAACATAAAAAATTTCAACATAAAAACAGTAGTGGTCATAACTACCTCAAGTGGTCGTAGTCGTAAGTAAGAGGTATGAATTCCTGATTATTTATAGCAACTCTAACTAGATTGCCGGTAATAGAACAATTGTAGAGTGCATTTATATTGATTCCAATAGGATAATATAACTTTATCAAAAATGGTGCAATAAATACATAAATTGTGTTTTTAAACTTTTGTTTTCAAGCGCTCATTTTCAGCAGTTGAAATAATTTTGATGTTTTAAGAATGATAGCAATGTGTATGGTTACAAATATATTGGTAAATATTTTGAGATTAAAATCTTACACATTCCATCAAAATGACGTATGGAAGAAACTGTGTGTCGATGGCCTCGGTATATTCGGGTACATTCTCCAAATTCCAATACCCAAGATCTGGCTGACTTGTCGGAGCTACCAGAAAAAAGCATTCTTTTGTGAATCTGAAAAAAAAAAAATCTACTTAGAATTTTAGAAGTTTCTACTTCATCTGAAAAAAAAAAATATAACTTTGGATTGCTGTTTAAAACAAATCTGTCAAAGAACTTAAAACTAGATTACTTAACATGTTTCAAAAATTATAAATGTGTTCTCAAAAAGCGAACTATCTCTATAGAGCTAGTTACTTTGAAGGCAATTTGACAAAGTTTCTTAAAATGAGCATAGGATGACGTCAACAAGTAAACAATGACTCACCGAGCATCAATATCTGTTGAATTCTTAACTTTTTTCTTTAATTTCGTTCGAGCTCAGCCGTGTCTCTAACTAATCCGAAAAGATTGCATGATTTCTTCAAAATTAACGACTAAAAATACATGCACACAATTTTTTTTGTAACATTTAACTTTGTTGTTATTTTTAAATTAATTTATTTACTTACGTTTTTCGCATTAGTTATCATTTCTGAGCAGTCACAAATGTTTTTCTCACTCATTACAATACACTTATTGTTGCAATCCCACAAAAACGCTAATGGAACGAAATTTATGAAAGACTAGCAGACTTATTACAATACATACGATCTACCTAAGTGGAATTATTCTTTGCTGACAAGTTCATGCAGAAAACATTAATGATAATCTATGTTTAATTGCTAATCAACCGATGCTTACTTTTTTTCCTCGATATTATTAAAAGCTCAAGATAGTTACATAGATATGTCATAGTGAGATATGTCACACCGAAAAAGAAATTGATTTACGAAATGATATTCGTCAATTTGGCAGCTTTTCTTAAAATTGCAGCAGACTTGAAGACTTAACACCACAATAACAAGAAAACTAGGGAAAATAATTTATGTGTCAAAAAACATATTTTCCCATGATCTTTTGACTGCTGCTGATTATTATTTTTTTCCCATTATTTGCACAATTCATGTGATTCAACGGTTATTGTTACACTACATAAAATTAGCACTAAATAAAGCATGAAATACGTACTTCGCGGAGAAATATACTGGTTAACTCTCTTTATTTTTTGATATGTTAACTAAATCATGATAGCTTCAATCACCTCTTTCGAATCTGCAAAATCCGTTAGTTTTTCTTTGGTGAATTTTTTTTGAGAATTATATTTTTATCAAATTTATTGAAATGCACATATTCCTGTGTGTCATGGTCCTAGTTTCATTTAACAGATTTCATCGAAATAAGGATGAAAAGCCAGCAAAAGTTTAAGAAACGGTATTTTATAAGAAAAAAAACGCACTAGGCCCGTTTTCTTTTTTCCTCTCTCTGTTTTTTAGCCTACTTTCCCGTTAAAAATAAAAGAAAGACGAAAAAAGTATTAAGAGTAGCTTAATGCATCTAAAAAAATATCGCCAAGTCCAAAAAATATCGCCAAGTTAAAAAAAATATCGCCAAGTCCAAAAAATATCGCCAAGTTAAAAAAATAAAGAGGTAAAATGAATATCGAAAAATTAAAAATTTGAAAGTAGGGTATTGAGATGGGGAATTTGTGTGTCGGTCTGTCGGTCTGTCGGTCTGTCGGTCTGTCTGTCCCCCTAATAACTTTTGAATAAACATTCCGATTTGGACAAACTTTTTTTTGTTGGAAAGATCTCGACGAGTACAGCTCATTCCCATATTTGATTTTTTGATTTGAACAATTTTTGGTTCAATTTTGAGCCGTTCAAACAACTGATCCCGCGATACTAACTTTTGAATGAACAGTCCGATTTGAACAAACTTTTTTTTGTTCGAAAGATCTTTTCAAGGATACTTCATTTCCGTATCTACATTTTCGATTTGAACAATTTTTCGTTCAACATTGAACCGTTCAAACAAGCTGTCATCCCTAATAACTTTTGAGTGAACAGTCCGATTTAAACAATTTTATTTTTTTTCGAAGCATCTCGGCAAGGATACTTTATTACCGTATTTAAATTTTAAATTTGAACATTTTTGGTTCAACATTGAACCGTTCAAGCAACCTTTCCCCACCTAATAACTTTTAAGTGAACCGTCCGAATTGAATAAACTTTTTTTTTTGTTCGAAAGATCTTATCAAGAATACTTCATTTCCGTATCTACATTTTCGATTTAAACGATTTTTCGTTCAACATTGAACCGTTCAAACAAGCTCTCACCCCTAATAACTTTTGAGTGAACAGTTCGATTTAAACAAACTTTTTTTTGTTCGAAAGATCTCGGCAAGGATACTTCATTACCGTATTTAAATTTTCAATGTGAACATGTTTTCGTTCAATATTGAACCGTTCAAGATTTCTAAACCTTTCTCCACCTAATAATTTTTAAGTGAACCGTCTGAATTGAATAAACTTTTTTTGTTCGAAAGATCTCGGAGAGACTCATTCCCATATTTCACTTTTCAATTTGAACCATTTTTCGTTCAATGATGAACCGTTCAGAAATTTTTTTAACCTGAGCGCCTACTGGGAAATTTAAATTGAATGTTGATTCTGAACTTAAAGGCGGATTTCCTTCAAACTAACTTTGTAAGAAAACGGTTTTGATAAAAAATGTATGTTAAGTACTTTTCTGAAAAATCTTCTGTGAGGCCTCTGATTCCGACTCCGACTCCGCAAACATGGCGGAAATGCAGGCTCAGAAAAAAATGACTGACTGGGCAGACGATTTTTTGTTTATTTATTCATTTTTTTTGTTTAATTAATTATTATTATTTTTATTTATTTATTTATTTTTTTTTGGCAGACGATATTTTTTTTTCGATTACAAAAATTGTTCATTCACTAGAGCATTTTATTCTTTACTTATATTTAACAACTGGCAACGGATTAAAAATAAAATTCGAGACATTTTATTAACGAACGAGGTTTTTTTCTTTCTTTGACAAAATGTGTTTTAATGTTCTTTTTACTTTTATTTTATTTATATTTTTTTTCTTTTGAAAACGATTGTGAAATTTTTCTACAGAAGAACTATAACAGTTACATTCTTTAAAAGGTGCGACAAAACTTTATTTACTCGTTTATTTACTTTTTACGTGTCCATTTCATCTGATGAGAGGGGTAAATTTTGCTTTTAGAAATCAGCTTTAAGTGCTATAAAGGTATGTTTGACATAATTTTCAGTTTCAGATATTCAAGAGAATATTGATTAGATGCTAGAATACCGATGTCGATGTACGGGAAAGTAGGCTCGTTTAGTTCTTGACAGAACTTCTTGTTAATTGTGTGTGTGGGTGTGTGCTAAAAAGAGTTAAGACCCAAACCGAAAGCAGAATACAACATCAGAAAAAAACAACAAATAACTACATGCCTAGAATAAAGTTGTTGCCGAATAGGATCGTCCGCAAAGTGTGGTTTAAATAAACGAGCATACGCTTATAAATTAATCGTACAATAAATATTTAAGCAAATCTAAATGCAACGATTTTAACTTACCAGTGCGCAGAATATAGGTCCTTCATGCCCACTCAGAGTCTTCATAGACTCCCCAGTCATGAGGTTCCAGCTTCGTATCAGACCATCCCCTCCAGCAGTGTACAGCAATTGCTTTTGATCGTCGTATACAAGGCAATTTAACGGAGCTGTATGACCACGAAATATCTGAAAAGTGAACGGACAGTGAAATTTATTTCAGGCATACATTTCATTGTTTAGATATTCACTGCACAAAATGAACTGTGGTTTTTGCAGTATGGTACTGGCAGCCGAGGTTCCAATTTAAAACCGTTAACTTTTAAAGTAATGAACTGTAAAATTAGCAATTTTATAGTTTCGTTCGGTAGGTTTAGAAATTGTACTTTTTATTGCCGTAAAATTTAGCTGTTTTATACTGTAAAAACAACAGTATGATGCTAGCAGCAGAGGTTCCAGTTTAAAACTGTAAAGTGCATAATAATAAACAGTAAAATAACAAACTTTACAGTTTACTCTGTAAAATTGGCAATTTACAATTTATTACTGTAAAATTGTAAATTTCACAGTTTATTACTATAAAATTAGCAGTTTTTACAGTTTATTACAATAAAATTAGCTGCATTTTAGTGTAAAAACAGCATTCATTTTTTACGGTGTAGCTGATGAAATGAAGATTATGTTGATCAGTATTCTTCAAACTATGTTCCACGAAATACGTTCCATACCAAGCAGATCACTTCACTAAACAATATCCAGGAACATTCCAAATAAATGAGGGAGGAGTGCTATGAGCAGTGCGGAGTAAAAATGAAGTTTCAGCCTCAGATATTCTCATTAATTTTTTAACTGGAACAAATTGAACACTAAAAGAAAAAATGCCACTCCAGACTGTTGTGCTGGTGATAAACTCTCGAACAGGAATTGTTTTATTTTAAATAGGCTATTCCTCAACAGTTGCTAAGAGAAAAGACAGGTAATATAAACAACTCGACTATCACTTAGAATACCTATATTAAATGGATTTAGATTATTTATATTAATGCTTAATTTTGAGCTTCCCTTGTTTCTGGTTCTTACAATATTTCAAGAAACAGTAAGCCACTCGTACTTATTTATTGATTTATTTAGCCTTTACACTTTTCACTCTAGGGTCCCGCGTCCCTCCCATAACTTGTGGTTTTACCTGTTGGATGGGACCCTGAAGAGTGCTCTGCTTTTTTTTTATCCAGGCCAGGAACCGAGCAACCCCTGGTCCAGTACTCACAAAGGTATCAAATCACCTGGAGGGCTTTGTAAACACGAGGATTTTTAGTGTCCCCCAGGCCACCATGAATGAACGGTGGATCTTTGTTGGCTAGACTTAACCTTTACAGGGAAGTAGGTTACAGATGCTAAATAAGAAGACATAGTGGCCTGAATATCTTAAAATACCTTTAGACAAAGACCAGAATCGACAGACCACGTTCGAGCAGTACAGTCGGCTGACCCTGTGACTAGAATCCCAGATCCTAAATCCATTCCTGCATTTTCATCCATGGGAATATGAAGAAGAGGATATGTTCCCTTGGAATGTCCCTAATAAAAACAATAGCAAAACATGTTTTAGGATTAGGACAATATATTTTTCTAATGATTGATAAATTTGTGTAACAAAATTTAAAAAAAAAACTCAAGTAATTTTTTTTTTTTTTTACAATTTATGAGTGCAAAAAATAGAACAAGCAAGATGCAGGACTAAATTTTCTCAGAATCTGCCCCTGATATAAAATTTATAATACTCAAAGGTTAAAAATCTGCATAAAAAAGCTTTACAAAGGCACTGAATTTTAAGCGATTCCAGAAAAAAATATTTTAATTTAATTCAAAAGTTAAAATATGAAAATTGAAAAAGAAACATAACTTATTAACAATAATAAAATGAATTAAAACCTTGGCAGACATACAGGGCTCAACCTGGCGAGGTAGGCTTTTCTTATTGACCATTATCTACACTTTCCCAATTTCTAACAACCAATCAAATATTTTTTAAAGCATTGGACCACACTACTTTTCAAACGTAGTCATATTTCAGGTAAGTTTTAAGACCTTAAAAATTTGATACGCGCAGGAAAAAAAAGCTGATGACAGTTTTTTTTTTTGATGTTGTGCTTTTATTATTTGAAAATAGAAAATCACGGTTTATATTTGAAAGTGTTAAATTTTAATGAATTAGTTGAATCTAATTTAGCATATCAGTAATGCTAAAATTTCCGTAAAATTCCATAAAACTGTGTCAAAACAAATCTCCTAATTTTAGAGATAACCATTAAAAAAACGTTTCAGCATCGCTTGTAAGTGACTAATTTATCCACCGATTTTTAATTCATTAAAATAATGAGAAAAGAAAAAGGTGCACACGATTAAGAAATAATCGTCTCTGAAATATCTCTGTTTCAAACTTCGAAGAAAAAAAGATATAATTATACCACTTTAAGTAAGCAGCACTTAAAATATTCGCTTATTACATATAAACATTAATAAAAACTTTTCCTTTTTATTCATCACACTAATTGAATCGTGATGTTAGTGGTTAATGTTTTTACGTGCTTTGGTTTTGTGTTCCCATTTTAATTCAAATTTCTGTACATTATTAAGCTGTAACCACTTTCGAAACTGGAGTGAGATCTATTTGGGTAATTATTGTCATGTGTTTTATTAATTATTAAATTCACTTTTTAAAAACTGCGAGACGAGATTCATTAGTTTTATTGCTTTTAGTAAATTGCAAATGGGAGTGAAATCTGCCTAGATGTGCAGAATTTTACTAATCGTTGACTCTAATTTTGTCTTTGACTGGTTTCACTTTTAAACCACTATTCATCTAAATTGTATGCATTTTAATTGAATGGACTGGGGGTAAATGACAGCTCCTGAATAGGATTGAGTCATTATCACGAAAATATCCCAAACTACGTCTGACACTTTTGTGTTCCATTTATCAATTTTTATAATGTCCACCAACTGATCTTTTTTATGCCTATTGATTCTTCATTGTTTTGTGCATAATAAAGTATAAACGGGTGGAACTTAAATATTTTAGTGCTTAAAAAATATTTTGGCCACTCCGTGTGATCAAGCAAGCTTTTGGAGGAAAAAAAAACCCCAATTGTAAAAAAAGTTTCTAATAGCAAAAAAATCAAAAAATGAAATAATAATTCCAAAACTGCCTTTGTCAGAAATTTCAGGAAGATTTTTCTTTAAATCTTTAATTCAAATGTAATATACTAGACATTCAATAATTCAAATCAACTATCAGAAAAACGAATGAGATTCCTCTTTTTTGTTGAAATTATAATTCAAAGTAGCTAATTAAGGGAAAGAATTTTATTACTTGTAATGAACTTCTTAAAAATACATATGGTTCTTGGAATTTAGCATGCCGGAGTAATAAATTTCAATAACAAAGCACGGACTTAAACTATTTTAAATATTCTTTACAAATCTTTTAAACAGCATGAACTAAATTTATGGAGGGGGGAGGGAGAGATCAAATAAAAAGTATTAAAAAATAATACCTCTAATGTAAACTGAAATGACATAGTAGTCGAGTAAAACCTTGAATAAAAAGTAGTATTAAAGAAGCAAAGAATTTCATATCAGTGACAAGAAACTAAAAATTTATCGAAATAATAAACATTTGTGCTTAGTTTCATTATTAAAGAAAAAAAAACTGAAGCAATCTGCTACAGGTAATATAATCAGAAAGTGTCAGATATCTGTTGTATATGCCAATAAAATACTTGAAAACAAAAAATAAATAAGCAAATAAATAATAATAAAATAAGTAAGGATGCAAAAAACAATATTAACGAGTTTCCGTTTTGAATGAGGAGGAAATTCTAACATTAAAATAATGATCATTGCATTATTTAGCACATCACATTATTCGTTATTTTACATCACTATCTTATCTATATATATAAAAATGGATGTATGTATATTTGTGTGTATGTTTGTTCCTTTTACAAATCTACAGTTTTCGTCGGATTTTCATCACTCTTGGCACAGAGGCTCCTTGATGCATTAGAATTCACATAGGCGGGGTTTTGAAGTTTTAAAAAAATCCGAAAAGTTCAAAATTCAATTTTTTTTGTCCAAGATGGCCATTTTCTTTCAATTTTGAATAGATAGAGTAATAGAGATAAGCCTTTAAGCACACAACTTGATAAAATTTAACACATTTAAATATGAGTATTTTCCAACAAAGATTACGATAAACATTGAATTATCCACTTAAGGCTCACATATTTCCTTTTAGCATGAAATAAGTTAAAAATAATTATAATGGAGCTATAATTAGCACCCGGACAATGGCGGGTAATAAGCTAGTCTATTATATTTAAAAAGCATAACATGTAATCGCGGTTGTAAAGCTTAAGTTTCAAATTTAAAGCAAATATTTAAAGGAATTGTTTTTTTTTTTAAACTCTTAAAATTTGAATCATCGTGGTAGAACTGCAAAATAAATAATACTTTTGTAATTTTCTAATTATGTATAACACTTCAAAAATTTATCTATAGGTTTTAATAACATGGATGATGTTAGTTAGTACAAGAGCCATCTTTTATTAAGGCAGCACAGAAAACTCCCGCAGGTTCCCCACCTCTGTACTAGTATATCAGTGGTTGAAAACCCAATAGTTCGGTTGGGAAAAACTGAGGCAACCATTCCAAGTCACGTGGTTCTTCTACAAAACCTAGTTCCCACGTTTTGCAAGAAATTAGTGAAAGAGACCTCTTTTCCTCTTACTCTTAACTTTGTATACTATCACTTGGGGTCGTGTCTTAATTCTGTGAATCTACTTCCTCTACCTTTTATCAAGTTTTAAAGTATGGAACTTTAAACTTTTTACTTACTTCAAATATTTTAATGCAAGCTTCCCCTTGCTCATCATTTATTTCTTTTAAATCAAACAACCATGCACGAACAGTATGATCACTGGAACTGGAAAAGATGAGTTGTCCGGCGCAGAGCAGACGAGAAATTCTTGAACTGTGTCCTGCGTAAATAGCTGTGCATTCTGCTGTTGCTATGAACCATTTACGAATAGTTGAATCCGATGATCCTGTCAAGACAAACTGTTCTCGAACAGCGCAGCACGTGATGTAACCTGCATGAAGAATTAGTAACTCGTTTTATTTTATAAATATTATTTTTAACCTAGAACAAGAAGACATTTAAGTCTATGATAGAGGACGCAGCGAAAACGAAATATTGTGTCTGCATTAATGCACACAAGCAAAGAATGATTTGATAGGTCAAGTTTAGATCATGCTCGTTAAGAATGGAAGTTTCATATTTCGGAAAACGTCCTGGTTAACATTGAAGACACAACCAACTTTTGCTTAGTTAACTCTATTTTTTCTGGTGGTTATGAAAAGGCTACGATAACAATTATATTTAAAAAACAATAACAACAATAATAATAATATAAATAGAATAATAAAAATTATACTAAAAATAACCATAACTGAAATCTAACTACATCAGAAAAATCTGGTTTCAATGTTGCTTAAAATGAGATGTGTTTCCATTGTACGGTAAAACTCTTTCTACGGAACACCATTAAAATGTGGACATCAATTTTATGCACTTACTGGTGCAACATATATGACAAAATATCGATGTTTAAGAACTTCGACATATATTTATATTAGGTTGGGTTTACATGACGTTTTACTGTACCATACATAAAACCTGTAAAACATCAAATAAGTGTAAACATGTGAATGACAAAAAAAAAAAAAAATCATTCGCTGGAATCGATGTAGATTTTCTTATGAAAAATTTTAGACAGATTTAAAAAAATAATAAAGGTTTCTACTAATAACAAATAATTTTATCTTTATCATTCCTCTCTATTGTAATTACTATTGTGATTACTTTCTGTCGTGTAAATGATATTGCATTAATACTAAACGGTTTTCATTATCATCTGTTTTGACCACGTAAAAAAGGAAATAGCCACAAGAAAAATAAGCGTTTATTATGAAAGACGCATACTAATTTCGATCAATGAAAAATTATAGTGCTAATGAATAAATGTATTTCATGGATCAAAACAAAATCATTTTTCAAGCAGGAAAAGGGAGGAATAATTGTTATAGAGATCAATTTCTAAACATTTTTTCTCGAGCAACAAAGCAGTTTCAGCATTGATCACGACTCATTTTCAAATATTCATTTTGTTGTTAAGTAGCGTAGCTTCCTCTAATACATATATGATTAGTGTTTTTCAAATGCATAACTAGGCTACCATTTGTATACATTATTATGATCCATTTTGTTAGAGTTTGCATTGTTAGCAATAATGTTAAAAAAAATAGGACATTTTAAATTTTTTGTAACTATTCCTGCCAAATGTATTACCAATTGAAGAAAATTTGTCTAATTTGGGGGGTTGTATTTTATTGTCATCCAAAATTTTCTGACTAATATGGTGGTAAATAGTGCAGTAAAAAGCAGTTTCCTTATTGCAATAAGTAAAAATTTTCAAACCGGCAAGAAAAAAAAAGAAAAAAAAAAAAAAAGAAACGCATACGCATTATGGTTAGGCACTAAGCATTTAATTTCTCTCGCTAGCAATAAATTGCTTTACTTAGACATAAAATGCGAACATCAAAGAGTTAATTTTCGAAAATAAACTACTCTTTAAGAACCGTTTTTTTTTTTAAGAATCAGGCAGTCAAAAAACTTGACATTTTTTATTTTGCTGAAAATTTCAGAATATGGTCTTTATTTCAAATTATTAAACACGTGTTTTTTTATTTTTTCAATTTTTTTTTTCTTTCCGCTTTGGGAGGTCAAAGTTGGACTTGTTGGAAAGAGCTCTTTTTTTCAATAAAAACATGCCAACTTAGATGAGCCAATACTTTTTGCTTTAGGAGTGAACCGTGAAACTGACAATTATTTTGTGTTCTACTATATTCCCACTAACTGTAAGTACATAAATATTTGTGGACGACTCTTGGCGCAAAGGTCAGAGGTCATTCAAAGTTGTACGAAAAATAGTTTTTTAATGCAACTTTGACCGACCAAATCTTCTTGTGGAAACAGTGCACCACGGTAATGTTTATATCAGTAAATAACCACCAAAGAGTAGTATCCAAAAACATAAAGATATGTGTGATTGATATTTTACACATAGAAATATATGACTCTGAAGTTGCAGAAATCGCAAAATCACGTGACTTTGAGGGTCATTATCTCCTTGCACCATGAGTGACCAGATACAAAACTAGTTGGAGTAGAAGCCTTTCTTGTCCCGGAAACACAATCCGTTAACAAACCTATGGCTACTTTTTCAGTTTTTGCATAATTCGGCTCTAAACTTTGAAAAATGAGTGTTTTTCGGCGTTAAGAAAAAAGGCCAATTACCTGTTTTAAAATAGGTATTGCTATTATTTGTAGCACTATTATATCCCAACTTCCTAACTAGCTGAAATGGCATCTAAAGATGATTATACAGTTGAAACCAAATTGAAAATGAGTTCTCGAAAATACTCAGTATACGTCAAAAACCATATTTTTTTTATTTGTCCAGGTGACGTTTTTTTTTTTTTTTTTGTTACAGCTCTTTATTCCGTTCGGTTTCAACATGGTAAGCAATTTATGTACTTCCTGTCGTCCTAGTTGCTGTAAAACTGGAAAGTAATGTATCTTAAGTCTGATATAAAGCAATTTCTCTTGTCATATCAAGTTTATAATGTAAAAGAATGTTTTGCAATGGATAATAGACCTAATCTAAAAAAAAAACTTACTTGTTCAGCTGCGCCCTCTTTCTCGATGTCATGAATGTCATCAAAAATTTCCAGACGTGAATCGAGGGGCTTTAATGTACCAAGATTTTTAAGAAGTGACATTCTGCTAAAGAGGCTTCTGCTTTGCGAAAAAGTTGAGTTTTTAAAGACATTCACAACATCGACCAAGAGGGCACAGCTGAACAGAAGTTTCTTTTTTTTTTGGATTATGTTTATTATCCATTTCAAAATATTCTTTTACATTATAAACTTGATATGACAAGAGAAATTGCTTTATATCAGACTTATGATACGTTACTTTCCAGTTTTACAGCAACTAGGACGACAGGAAGTACATAAATTGCTTACCATGTTGAAACCGAACGGAATAAAGAGCTGTAACAAAAAAAAAAAACAAAACAAAAAAAAAAAAAAAAAAAAAAAAACGTCACCTGGACAAATAAAAAAGTATGGTTTTTGACGTATACTGAGTATTTTCGAGAACTCATTTTCAATTTGGTTTCAACTGTATAACCATCTTTAGATGCCATTTCAGCTAGTTAGGAAGTTGGGATATAATAGTGTTACAAATAATAGCAATACCCATTTTAAAACAGGTAATTGGCCTTTTTTCTTAACGCCGAAAAACACTCATTTTTCAAAGTTTAGAGTCGAATTATGCAAAAACTGAAAAAGTAGCCATAGGTTTGTTAACGGATTGTGTTTCCGGGACAAGAAAGGCTTCTACTCCAACTAGTTTTGTATCTGGTCACTCATGGTGCAAGGCGATAATGACCCTCAAAGTCACGTGATTTTGCGATTTCTGCAACTTCAGAGTCAAATATTTCTATGTGTAAAATATCAATCACACATATCTTTATGTTTTTGTATACTACTCTTTGGTGGATATTTACTGATATAAACACTACCGTGGTGCACTGTTTCCACAAGAAGATTTGGTCGGTCAAAGTTGCATTAAAAAACTATTTTTCGTACAACTTTGAGTGACCTCTGACCTTTGCGCCAAGAGTCGTCCACAAATATTTATGTACTTACAGTTAGTGGGGATATAGTAGAACACAAAATAATTGTAAGTTCCACGGTTCACTCCTAAAGCAAAAAGTATTGGCTCATCTAACTTGGCATGTTTTTATTGAAAAAAAGAACAAAATCCAACTTTGACCTCACAAAACGGAAAGAATTTTTTTTTTTTGAAAAAATAAAAAAATACGTGTTTGATAATTTTAAATAAAGACTATATTCTGAAATTTTAAGCAAAATCAAAAATTTCAAGTTTTTTGACTGCCTGATTCTTAAAAAAAGGCTCTTAAATATTTATTAAACTTTTGAGTGCTGCATTTAAAGTGACTAAGGATTCAGTCTTACACTTCCGGGCGGGGAAAACGTCCCGGTAATTAGTTTTCATAATTACACTAACACATTGTACTGCGAACCCCTTTTTTTTCCAAAAGGGTAGTGGTTTGCAAAGAAGTATCTGCAATAGTGTACAGTAGTTTTCTACTGATTTCTACCAATAATATGTCACTTTCAGCACTAATTAAAGTTACAGAGTTTGGGAAAATTACTCCTGCACTGTAAAAAATTAATGATGTTTTAACACTATAATACAGCTAATTTTACAGTAATAAACTGTAACTGTAAACAGTTTAATAGTTTATTACCGTGCAATTTAGTTTTAAACCTCTGCTGACAGTATTATATTGTTGTTTTTAAAGTATAGTAGTTACATTTACGGCAATAAACTGTAAAATTTCTAACTTTACAGCAAGAAATTGTAAATTGCTGATTTTGCAGTTTATTACTGTGCATTTTACAGTTTTAAACTGAAACCTCGACTTTCGGTATTATACTGTAAAAACAACATCTTATTTTTTGCAGTGAAGTTGTAAAAATAAGAAATGTAGTAAAAAAAATTTCAAACTACAGAGAGCGATTGAAACCACTTACCAGTATGTCCTTCCAATAGTCCCAAACATTCTGTTGGATCCGAAAGCGTACTCCACATGCGGGCTGTCCTGTCGTCACTGCCTGTTACCAACAAAGATCCGTCATCGCTGAGCACCATACAGTTGATTCCACCTTTGTGGTCCTTTATTTCTTGGAGCAAATGTTGTTGCTTGCCTTTTGATTTTTGACTCCCAATGGAGCCCTTTGAAGGTCGGCAGCCCATAGTGGAGCCTATCCTTCAGGAATGGTGCCGATGTATGATCGTTGTTATAACAGATTTTTTGAGTGGCATTCTAAAAATACGTTCAAACAAGATTATCACACAGTAAAAAATAATTGTTTTTTTTTACCGTATAATACAGCCAATTTTATAGTAATGAATTCTAAAAAATTGCTAATTTTACAGCAATAAAATGTAAAATTGCTACTTTTACAGTACTAAACTGTAAAATTTCTAATTTTAGAGTAATAAACTGTAAAATTGCTAAATTAATAGTTTATTGCCGTGAATTTTACAGTTTTAAACTGGAACCTGTGCTATTTTTACAGTATAATACAGCTAAATTTTACGGCAATACACTGTAAAATTTCTAACTTTACAGTAAGAAACTGTATTTTGCAGTTTTAAATTGGAACCTCGGGTGCCAGTATTATACTGTAAAAACAACAGTTCATTTTTTACAGTGTAAAAGAAAATATATTACAAAACACGAGGGTGGGTCCGAAAATACGTTTCCTCCAGCAACTGTGGACAGATGTGTGTAAGAAAGTCAAACAACATAAGAATACATGAAAGATACCTCCCAACTTTATCTGTCACCTTAATACCAAGTACTTTGAGATATCTGTCATATAACTTGATAACCTCCAGAAAGTCTTCCAGGGAAACATTAGGGCATTGAAGGAAGAAGCGTTTGACGTCTGTGGGTGAATTCGGTAAAAGCTATCTAGCCTTTTACCCATTAATGCCTTTAGGGGCGGTCCAAAAAAGGGTCTGAATTTCCCCAAAATGAGCATTTCAACCAAATAATAGTGTTCAATTCGTACCTTGGTATTGTTTCAATTCGTTATTAACAGATTGCAGCACATAACTATTGTAAAGTGTGTTCTGTAACAGTTTTAATATGATCTTTATCAAAAATCACATTGTTCACAATCTCAAGAAAAAAAGCTGAGTTTTCAAAGTTATTCCCAGATTCCCAGTTTATGTTAATTGCTGATTTTATTTCTTCTTATAAAATGTCTTTTTAAATATTATATCGTAGGTAGAAAAAAAATATTAAAAGAGTACGTACCCTCTGGGGTCTATCGTAACTTTTAAGGGACGATGTTTCTTTCCTAAATAAAACAATTATTTTTTACATAATATTTTTTTTATTATTTTTCCTGTCCATTAAACACTTTGTAACTAGTATACAAAATATCTCTGGAAAAAAATGTCAGGCATTAATGGGTTAAGATCTAGCGTTGTGAAGTTGGATGGCAATGCGAGATCATTCTCGTCGATGGCACCGCAGAATTATACTGCAACTCTTGATCGGCAGCTTTTACAATATTTGACATACGGTTCTGATCTTGCACCTAGTGACTTCCACCTGTCTCTGGCTCTGGGCCGTGGTGGCCACTATTGGAAAGGTGTTGGACTCATAATCGGAGGGTCCCGAGCTTCAAATCAATACTTTTGGGACTGATGGACCAGCTATTGCTATGCTTCTGGATTGGATTAAAAAACAGACCCATCCAATCGGTTAAACCACGTGCAGTGGTAAGTATTTTCATAGAACCTTAAAGTTTTATAAACTGCCGGTAACATAGCATTATTTTTTCTGAAGTTTTCCTCATGTATTGAACATAAAATTATGCAAGTGCAGATTATTTAGCTAATGTATTTTTTCTTAATGGGTAACTTAAGTTATGAAACTGTTTTCTTACTGTGTAGATGTGCAGTGAAGTAAAGTGTTTGTATATTTTTTCAATTAAAAAGCAATAGCGTTTATATACATTGTTCAGTTACATTTAAAAAAAAAAGTTTTTTTTTTTTTGAGGGAGAAAAATGCAATAGGGCAATTCCATCGTTACAGACGTAACAATCGCAGACTTTGAACACAAATAACTCTGGTTTGGGCTGATGAAAGTCTTCAATTTTTTTCCTGTAGTGTAACTTGATGATGTTTATGCTACATTAAATTTGCGTGCAGATTGCTTAATTACAAAAAAATACAGAAATTAAAAACTGCCTGTTACAGACGTAATTCACAAAACAGCAAAAACCCGACTATGTCATACAACTTACAATATTCCTCTGAGTTATACGGAAATTTTGAACTTTTTTTTTAAATACGTGTTCTAGAGACTTCAAGCTTTCTAAAACCATAAAGTTTGTGTGGATTTTGACTGCCGAATTTGTGCAAAAAATTCATAAACTTGTTACGGACGAAACAAAGTGGTGTTACAGACATAACATCTCTGATTTGGAAGTAGAAAACAGTATTTTAAAGCAGGAATAAACAAAGATTTTTGTGCTAAAACAATACAGTAGCATTAATTAACACATTATTTAAATATTTTAAGTTATACTGTAACAGTTTTAGAAAATTTGGGTAAGTCTGGGGGAGTTGAGAGCATATGCCGATATGTCAATATGTAACAATAAATTAATGCATCTTAAGACAATTATTTCCAAGAAAGATTGACACAAGAAAAGTTTAGAAGGGCCTTCAGACAAATTTATTTATTTGTATTCTTAAAATTAATGCATAATGGGGCTGCTACATAAAAAAATCGGGAAAAGTAAATTCCTTCCTGGAATCAGTGATTGGTCTTAGGAGAACTTAAAAATTTGAAAATGTTGGATGATATAGCAGAATACTAGTACCAAACTAAAATTTAATCTTCTTGGTGACAGTTGGTCAATTTTGATAATTTTTTTTGAATGAAAAAATGTGTCCTTTTTCGTCCGACGTTTTCGAAATTCGAACGGCATTTTCACAAATAAATTTCAATTACATGCCGACATAATTAAAAATTTCAAAATCAGAATACCAGAAACTTTAGTACTCGTACCAGAGCGATTCCATACCAAATCACCGGAAAAAAAAAAGTTGGTCGCACGACCGACTCGGATTTTTTTTTAATTTGGTACACAGATTGATGGTATAGAGGTATGAAAAAGCCCAAAAGGAAAGTTACCTGCTCCACTTATTTTCTGAGATACATGCCCTCAAAGTTTGTCCGCCACGTCAAAATACTAAAAAAGTGATGTTATTTAATCATTTTTTATAAAAAATCGTACTCATGCAAAATAAAAGTGTTAGATATCTATGGAAACTAGTTACTCCAGGCATTCTGAAAAAAAAATACTAGAACGTTCATAATGAAAATTGCCAAGGTACAGGGCTCTTTGAAGTTGTCACCACAAAAACTTGATTTTGCAGATTTTGCTAAAATTTAGGCATTTATTACAAAAAAAGGCAAACAAAACCAAAGGTTTTCTCACTTTCTGGTAGTGTACAGGTCCTCCCTGTAAATTGCTACGCAATAAATTTTTTGGGTTTCTCATTCCTTCTTGGAAATATTTTAGCTTAAAGATAAGCCGTAAGGCAAAAAATGCGTTTTTGGCCATCTTGGCAGCCATTTTTCTCATAAAGGGGGAGCAGTAGAAACTTTATTTTTTTTTTAAACAAGCCTCTGATATGTTAGCTATTCACAGGAAAAGAGTTTACTTTTGGTTATTTCTCCCATTAAGAGATATCCTGCTGATAGTATATGCATGTTTTTCGCGACGACCATATGCTTTTGTTCCCCCTCTCATGGACTTAAAATTAATTAAACCAAAAAATAATGATATATTTATTATTAGCTGTATTATCTACCCAATATGTCATGAAATTTAATTTATTAAATAATTGAACAATAAATTAGATAATTGATGAAAACAAGAAAAAGTATTTCTCTGATGACTGAGCATTATGCATTCATAATTATAAAGCACTAAATACTTTCTTGAGAAATTAATTAACATAAATGAGCTCTAAATATCTATATTATAAGCAATACCCAATCTTGTGATTGGGATACTCCTGTTTTTAATTGAAGAATTTCTTGAATATCACATGAATATCAGGAAAATAAATGAGGTCTTTTCGTTTGATGTGTGATATTTTATGACAAATTTCATTTGATGGGCTACTAACTGAGCATGGTGATAAAGAGCTATTAATTTCAGCATCGAATTCCATTTTACCTTATTAACAGTTAAATATTTACAAAATAATTAAACAAATAATTTAATATAAAACCATGCTTGAAGAATTAAAATTAGTGCAACCTAATTTATTCCCATACTGATCTTTACAAAATTGACATGCGTTGAGCACTGATAAGAACTGACAAGAAAAAGTTTACTCACTAAAATACTAGTTCACAGATACTATAAAGCGTACATTTTATTTTCTACAAAATAATACTGCAACAAAGAACAAGGGTATAAAGGGGTAGGTACTAAAGAATTTCTTGAAAAATCAATTAAAATAAAGGAGCTTCGAATATTTATCTCATAGGCAATACCCAATCTTGTGATTGGATGTTCCTGATTGATGGCTATAAACAGGAGGATACCCTTGTTCTTTGTTGCAGTATTATTTTGTGGAAAATAGAATGTATGCTTTATAGTATCTGTGAACTAATATTTTAGTGAGTAAACTTTTTCTTGTCAGTTCTTATCAGTGCTCAACGCATGTCAATTTTGTAAAGATCAGTATGGGAATAAATTAGTTGCACTAATTTTAATTCTTCAAGCATGGTTTTATATTAAATTATTTGTTTAATTATTTTGTAAATATTTAACTGTTAATAAGGTAAAATGGAATTCGATGCTGAAATTAATAGCTCTTTATCACCATGCTCAGTTAGTAGCCCATCAAATGAAATTTGTCATAAAATATCCTACATCAAACGAAAAGACCTCATTTATTTTCCTGACATTCATGTGATATTCAAGAAATTCTTCAATTAAAAACAGGAGTATCCCAATCACAAGATTCGGTATTGCTTATAATATAGATATTTAGAGCTCATTTATGTTAATTAATTTCTTAAGAAAATATTTAGTGCTTTATAATTATGAATGCATAATGCTCAGTCATCAGAGAAATACTTTTTCTTGTTTTCATCAATTATCTAATTTATTGTTCAATTATTTAATAAATTAAATTTCATGACATATTGGGTAGATAATACAGCTAATAATAAATACATCATTATTTTTTGGTTTAATTAATTTTAAGTCCATGAGAGGGGGAACAAAAGCATATGGTCGTCGCGAAAAACATGCATATACTGTCAGCAGGATATCTCTTAATGGGAGAAATAACCAAAAGTAAACTCTTTTCCTGTGAATAGCTAACATATCAGTGGCTTGTTTTAAAAAAAATTAAAGTTTCTACTGCTCCCCCTTTATGAGAAAAATGGCTGCCAAGATGGCCAAAAACGCATTTTTTGCCTTACGGCTTATCTTTAAGCTAAAATATTTCCAAGAAGGAATGAGAAACCCAAAAAATTTATTGCGTAGCAATTTACAGGGAGGACCTGTACACTACCAGAAAGTGAGAAAACCTTTGGTTTTGTTTGCCTTTTTTTGTAATAAATGCCTAAATTTTAGCAAAATCTGCAAAATCAAGTTTTTGTGGTGACAACTTCAAAGAGTCCTGTACCTTGGCAATTTTCATTATGAACGTTCTAGTATTTTTTTCAGAATGCCTGGAGTAACTAGTTTCCATAGATATCTAACACTTTTATTTTGCATGAGTACGATTTTTTATAAAAAAATGATTAAATAACATCACTTTTTTAGTATTTTGACGTGGCGGACAAACTTTGAGGGCATGTATCTCA